>PVHX01025259.1:0-22652 GCA_004024805.1 Geosciurus inauris | reverse complement strand
CCAGCAGAGATTGGCATTTCTCCAGCAACAGAGGGTGTGGATCAAATCTCAAATATCCACCAGAGTTGCAAAGGTCAGGCAAGACCAAACCTCAACTACTGGAACTTCCAATTTAGGACTCTGCTACAGCCCTGCTACTCAAACACACAACTGGTCAGTATTCCTCTGACTATCCCACCTATACTGGGAGACCAGAAGCCGAAAGCTACTCCTACCCACAATGACTGGCAGCTAGGTGAGGGACACAAAGACCCTGGACTCAGCAACCCCCAGACCTTGAAGCCAGGGTTACAGAGCCAAGTGAAAACCCATTCTTTAACTTTTAGCTTTTAAAGAAAGTTTTTCAAATATTATTTCATTATATTTTACTATTTTTCTACTTTTTTCTATTCTGTAGTATTTGGGGTGTGTGTGTGGGGAGGAGTTGTGTGTGTTCCCACTGCCTGGATAGATTAAAAAATACACACACACACACACACACACACACACACACATACATACATATAACCTTACTTCCATGTAATTGCTTTCTTCTTCATCATTTTCTTATTTTGCCTTGGTTTGACCTAGGAGGGGTTTAATTATATGTGGATTCGAGCTGTTCTGATGTTACATTCGCTTGTTTGTTTGGATCTTGGTTTATACCCCTCTTATTGCCCCGTCTTCACTCTCTTCCACCACTTAGAGCAAAATTTTCCTGTTTCCTCTACGTCTCTTTCATTTTAAAATTACTTTTAATCAATATTTTATTCTTCTTTCTTTACAGCCAACATCTGCTACCTATGTCTAGTCTCTTCCTCTGTTTACTTTTTAAAATATTTTACACTTTTTCTTACCTATTTTATCTTCAATTAAGGAGCACCACATAAAAAGACTAAACAAACAAAATAACAGTAGTGTGTCCATTTACAACTAAAAATATGTAAGAAAAAGAGCTGTTATCCCACTAATAGGATTGTATAGCTTATGTAATTCTTGCCACATTCATATTGGGGTGATTATTAATACAGTGAATGAAGAGATAAATACCTGTGGTCTAATGCCTGGTAGAGTTCCATTTTATTGTTGGTACTGATGTGAATCACAGACCCTACCATTCCTATACAGGGGGAAGTCAGTGTTACGGATGTTGAAGTTGTGTCTACTTTGACATTTATCTTAAGATTGTACGTCTGTTGCTGACATTAGTGCTTTCCTTGGCTTCCCCCTTCCTCAAAGAGGACTTGAGACACTTCAAGCTGTGAGATCCTGCTGTCCAGCAATACTCACAAGTCAGCCAAGAAACAGTGAGTCTCACTTCACACTGACGGAGCCCCACTTGAGCCTCAGCACATAGAACAGGATGACAAAAACCCCCAAACCAACAGCAAGGCTCAAGGAAGGACAACCAGAGGGGGACCTCAGGTCCCACCTCCGGTATCTATTCATACATCAAACAAAAAAGATAACTACACACAAAGGACCTGTGTGTAGAAGAAGGAGGGGTATCCATCTCGACAGATGCTCAAGTCCAAGGACTCTGAAAACATGAGGAAACAGAGAAACAGATCTCCCTCCAAAATTCATAAGCCCCAACAAAGGAGCTGGCAGATATGGAAGTCAATGATTGCTAAAAAAACACTAATTAATAAAATGTTCAACAAATTAAAAGAAGATCTGATAAATGAGTTAAGAGAACAAATACAGGAAATGAAAGACCATTTCAATGAAGAAATTATATAACTGATTTCTCAACAAATAACAACAAAATGTTTCTCAAGACTGTTCCTTCCTTTTCCTTTCCCTGTTTGTTAGAGAAATAAATTTTGGAGTCCTTTCATGGGCTTAGCCAGGTGGGCACACATGACGTGAGGGGTGGCGGAGGCATTGTGAGTTCATGGAGGGTGCTGGAGTCTATGCAGTGTGCAGGGAGCATCCCCCAAGCCTGGCCCTTCATGGGCTGTCACAGCCCAGCAGGATGAAGAGGATGTCACTGGGAAGGGGCCTTGTGTGGGGTGTTAGCCCAGGCAGACTGAGGAAGGCACCACACAAGTGGGTGACCCAGGACTTCCTGTCTGTCAAGCTGAAATGCAGGGATTCAAACTGCAACTTATTCAGGAAAAGTAACCTACTGAAAATCTGAGTTGACCTGGAATGGGCCCAATGTAGCCGGACGGGCCCAATTGAAACATAATGCTCATTTCACCTCCACCCAGCAGCACAAGGGTGACGCAGCTTCTGCAAAGCCTGGGGAGCCTTCTGGCAGAGCCACAAGAGTCGACTTGTGACCACTTGGATTCCCTTAGAGGTTCAGTGGCTACAAGTGCACCATCAAGGCAGAGCTGAGAACTCCAGGCCACCAGAGACCCCAACACTGCAAACAGAGGCCTGTCTATGATATCCAGAGACAGGAAATTCTTGGGGGAAATGGTAAAACTGTCTTCTTGTGCTCTACTCACCTGTTAAGGTCCTTCCTATCTTTTAAGTCTTTCCCATATCGCTGCTTTCCCCTTGAAACAATTTTCCAAATCTCTCACACAGAGGCAGACTCTTTCATTTCCTCCTGTAGCATTGAAAAAAAAAAACAAAAAACTTTTTCATTATGGAAAGACTTAGACATATACAAAAGTAAGGAGAAGAGCATGATGAACATCCTCCCCCACGTCCCCAACCCCTCAGCTTCAACAGTCACTAACCCATGGACTCACTGGCCCGCTAAGCCTTTTGCTGGTGTTCCTTTTTGGACAATTATAATCTGAACTTTGAGTTATGCTGTAATTTGGATCTTGAATGTTCCCCAAAGGCCTATGGATTAAAGGCTTGATCCCCTGTCTGTGGTGCTATTGGGAGGTGGCAGAGCCTTTAGGAGGTGTGACCTAGTAGAAGAAAGTTAGGTCACTGGGGATGTGCCCAAAGGGCCCCCAACCACTTCCCTCTCTCTCTCTCTCTCTCTCTCTCTCCTTCCTCATCACCATGAGGTGAGCAGGCTCCCATCACGTGCTCTTGCTATGATGTACTGTTCTGCCACAGGCCCAAAGCAACAGAGCCAAGTGACCATGGACTGAAAACCCTCTGAAACCAGAAACCATTGGTTGATTCTTTCAGGTATTTTGTTACAGCAATGGAACATTTATGCAAGTTATCTCTGTATAAGCTTCTGGTTTGCATCTTCCTTGCCCTCTTTCCTAACATATAAGGTGTACAGGGCAGGTGCTGTATTGTATTTATCAGAGTTATCTTGGTTGTACACAGCAAATGCGTGGCACATGTCTATTTATTTGAATTGAATTGACAAGCTTTCAGTACTGCTGTTTTAGTTTTCTATCTTTAAATACCATGGGCAGATTTCTTCCCAATAACTGCTTAATGTTAATTTGGAAATAGGAAATCTATAAACAGACAATAAAGCATAGTAGAGTCGGGCTGATCTAAGCCTCAACTGTACCTCTACAGTTAGTAGGTTCTCATGGCAGCTTATATTAAGTCTATGAACCTCAATTTTATTTTCTACAAGTTGGAGAAAATGATACCTACTATATAATTTGCTATAAAAATTTGAGATTTTATGTGTGTGTGTTCATGAGCATTTATCAGATATTATAACTGAACAATAATTTGTAGTTATAGACAAAGAAAGCATGGATTTTTTTTCAGGTTTAGTCATAATATAACCATTGCTGGGAACCCTCAAAAGTCTTGGGAAAAAATACTTTACTGGGGGCTGGGGTTGTGGCTCAGTGGTAGAGCGCTTGCTTAGCATGTGTGAGGCACTGGGTTCGATCCTCAGCACTGCATCAAAATAAATAAAATAAAGGTCTATTGACAACTAAAAAATATTTTTAAAAAATACTTTACTGTTAGGAAATGCTGAGCCAGATTTGGAGGTCCATTTGAATGAGGAAAATGAATACCAGTCATTTTTCTCTATTCAACAACTCTGTAAACATACCTTTAGTAAAATTGTTGAAAAACGTTTTTGAGATAATAAACAGCTGCAATTCTATTAATAATTCAATTAAAAATATTATTTTCCTAGAAATAATATTAGGATAGTATTCTAATTATTCGATTAGGGAAGAGTACCTATCTCTACTTTTCTACTTATTCCTAGGATAATTAGAATATTATGGCAATATATCCACCTCTTCTTACTAAAACACTAAAAATGCATTGACCTTAAGTGGCGCGTGTGTATGGCAAGCCACGATTACGGACATGCCTTGCCTAGAGAAGGCTTTGAAACAGGCAGATGAGGCCTGAAGTAATTTTTACTAAACACATAGTCTTCTTCCCTGTACTGAGGGTGGAGTTGACAGTGTAGCTATAGGTGTGACCTTGCAAGACCACCAATAATCATTTGCTGCAGATTTCATTTGATTCTGATTCAATGGCTGTGAACTAGATGTTCAAAGCTTATTTAATTATGTAAGATCTATCGTATTAAAAGCATGTCTTCTTCTGATTCATTGTAATTAGAGAGGAAAGAACTTGAATAAAGGATAGGTATGCAAGATACAGCTTAGAAGGATTTTTCGTTTTAAATTCCAAGGACCCTGCACCATTTATATGGTTCATGAGAACCCACAGCGTGTGCGTGGGGTCAAATCCCTAATCCTGCACAGTTTGGGAAAGTAACAATAGATACTCTCCCCCAAAGACCTAGCTGGCAAAGCAAGGCTCCAGTTAGCCACATGTGGAGTCCTCCTGGGGCCAGTCCCAGTGTGAGGGGACAAGAGCCACCCATGTGGGCTGCTGATGCGGGTCTCCCATGTGGCTTAGGGCTTGGCCCCTGATGGAGAAAGGGGCCGGGTTCTTCCTCAACATCCTGACAACCCACTCAGAGAAGGACCCAGCCTGACCCTGCCTGCTTCCTACAGGCTCAAGGAGCAAGATGCAAGGGAAGGCAGGGTACAGGTGACATGGGAAGGCAGCGGTGAGATGACATGGGAATACAGGGTGCAAGTGACACGGGAAGGCAGGGGAAAGTGACACGGGAAGGCAGGGCTGAGTGACAGGGGAAGGCAGGGCTGAGTGGCTTGGAAGGCCTTCTTTCCTGCTCGCCCTCTCAGGGTCGCCTTCTGTGCCCTGCCTCTTTCCTCTGCACTGTCATCCATCTCTTTCACACATGGCTCACAAGCCTTCCAGGGGATCTCTGCTGGCCCTGGCCGACCAGCTTCCAGCAGGTAGTCTTCCACCCTCATCTCCTTCCTCACCGCATCCTCATCAAGATGTCTGCACACCACTCCCCTCCCCCACCCATCAGGTCACACAGGTGACACTAGGTCTACCGCTGTGCGCGCATCCCAGCTGGGCACCTTACATCTCTGCCCCACTGTCAGGGGAACAAGCCACTTTAGCCTCCTCTGCAGGGTGGAGTGCACTGGAGAGCTGAGGTGGGGACCTGCCTTGGGACCCTTCTGCCTTAACCCTCCACACTGCCTTTTCTATTTTCCCAAAGCTGTTCCTGTTTTGGTGGGGGACTTCCCCAGAAAGCCTGCCACCCCTCAGCACTCAGGGACAAAGCCCCAGCTCAGGGGACTTCCATGCTCCTGAGCTTCCCATGATCTTCCCATCATCAGAGGCTCGAGCCAAGGCAGAGCAGAGCAGAATCCCCTCGAGGGGAACCTGCCAGCACCTACGCTAAGGCGAGTGACGTCTGGCACTCTTCCTCTGGCACTGACAAATATTCCCACCTCTTATTGCTTGGAAGCTGTCCTGTGTCACCACATGCTCCTCTCTGTGCTGTTCACACGCGTCTTGTCTCCACATGCTCTGGATCTCCTGCCTCCCCAAAGGCATGGCATCCAACTTATGGACTTCAAGAGAAAATTTGCCACCCTGCTCACAGCTCTTGTAACTACAGCCCATGGCTTTGGATTCTGTTGTCTCTGTCGTAGAAACCCACAGCCAAGAATTTGATATGACGCTTGACAAACCATCCCTTCCTCTGAGGACTCAAGAACAGTGCTGATGCCGTGGATGGCAGGTACAAAGGATCCCAGGGACAGAGCTGAAGTAATAGCTCAAATATAGGACATTTCAAATTAAATTGGCCTTCTTAAATTTTCCAGCTCTAACCCCAAACTCTGCTCCTAGGCTGAAGACTGTCCATCAGGAAAGAAGTCTGACTCAGCAGCAATATTGCAGCTGAGTCAAGGATGGCTGCCCTGTGCCTCTTCATATCCGTACTGCCTTTGTTCCTGGGGTTTCAGCAACGAAACCCCACATATGGGGTGGCTTTAATCTCAGGAAGGTACTGATTCACGGTTCTGAGAGGTAGGGGTCAGATCCAGGTGCCACAGGGGGCCGGGAGGGAGAGTCTGTTCCGTGTCTCTCTTCTGGCATCTGGTGGCTCCCTGACGGTCTCCGACCTTCCTTGGTGTGTAGGTGGCCTCCTCTCACATCTTCATGCGCATCCCCTCTGTAAGCACCTGTTCTCTTTGCATCCTGTTCTTTTTATGAGGACACCCCTCGTGTTGGATTAGGAGCTCGCTCTCCTCTAAGCTGACCTCGTCTTGACTGATACAGCTGCAACGGCTCTCTCCAAATAAGGCCACAGTCTGAAGCACCAAGGTGAGGACGTCAACATGAATTTCAAGAGGAGGGGGACACAATTCAATTGCAACAGACTCTGATGCCCTCCCCGCATTCTCTTCCTCTGAACAGCTTCTGAGAGCTGAAAGCCTTCTGCTCACAGGTTGTCTTTCCAATTTACCTCGGTAGAGACAAGAGTCCTGTCTCAGCCTTCGAATTCAAGGGAGACCTGGGGTGAGAAAACCTCACTTGGGCTGGCAGCATGATTCATGAGGAACGATTACAGGCTCAGGAAGAGTGAATGGCTGGTCTGTTTCATGTGCGTTTGATTTGGTTTCATTTCAGTGCCTATGGAGGTTCTTAGTCATATTATCGCTAATTTCCAGCTTGTGTTAGGTACCCCAATTTCATGCACTACGAACTGTATTCAACTGCAGCTTCAGTGACTATGACGCCAAACCACGGCATCACGTCTGTGCTGGTCATAACCAAGCGCGAATGTGTGGGAGCTGAGAAGCCGTGGAGCTGGTTGAATAGGTAACACTATTTCTCCTTTGAAATTGTTGTGAGGTCTGAGTCTGAGAGCTCAGGCCATAACAGGCTCATGAATAGTGTGTCTCAGACAGCTGTGTCCTTATTCACTCACCTCTGGCTCAGAGGATTTGCTGAGGCAGGTGCTAACATCAGGACCCGTCATCTTTAGATGGAGTGACGCCTGCTCTCAGTGGCAGGAAGGGCTAGCATGCCTCTTCTTGGCCCCAAGGAGGACAGAACAGAATATACTCCACCCAGAATCATGCACAGGATAGAGGGTCACCTCGACCCTGGGCATCACAGTCCAGAAGAAAGAATTGGAGTTATTATTTTCAAACACTGCATGACTTTTAAGCCCCATTCTACCGCTTCCTAGAAATGTGTATAGATACCATGGGGACAATCCTATGTACCTCCAAATACATCATATTATTATCAGTATTAATTCTAGTTGATTGAAATGAAACTCTTAAGGAATGCTGAAATTTGCTGCTCACTTTTTCATGGCTATTGCATTCATTCCCACAGAGGTATTAGCTGACAACCTCATTTATACTGATTTAAATGCTTGAAAAAATAAGGTCATTCAAGCCTAGAGGACCTGTCACAGACCACATGAGTGACCACACTCCCCTGATCATTGAGTATTATGAAACCCAAGTCAGAGAAGCAGCAAGAGGAGTCAAAGCCAGAGGGGACCAGAAGGGCAGTGTCAAGGGCACCAGCCAGAGTGACAGAGTGAATAGGTTGTGAAAAGCCAGTGGCCAGGAAAATATTAGGATCTAGTATAGGAATCTGCACTACGCTACAAACTGGAAGGATCCAAAGAAAGCAAGAAATTCCAGCAGAGAGAGGTTCTGTGGTGTAGGGCTTCTCTTGATGTATTAAAGTGCTACCAGCTGCTCTCCTCCTGTCTGGAGAGTCGGTCTTTGGCCACTGTGGTTACACAAGTTCACATTTTTTGTGAGGTCAAAATGTTACTCCATTATCTTTAAAACCATGCAAAATATAATCAACAGAGAGAATGCAGTCTTATTATTCGAACTGGAATGCTTTATTTTTCCATATTTGCTAGATTTACCATGGAAATAAATAGATGGCTAGATAATCCCTGGGTAAGCTGCTAACACCAATGCTGGCTGGGAGCTATGGTTTCTAGCATGAAAAAGCGCGTTTGGCTAAGGAATGGGAAACCCTGCCGTTCTGCTCCTTGTGAAAACTTCCAGCCAGAGTCCCAGCAGCTTCTCCTCTCCCAGCCCACCCCAGGGGCTCCCATGCTTTCTCATGACTTTTTATTTTTGCCCCTTACTCCATAGGTAAGCCCTTCAGACACTGCAAGACAACAGAAATGTGTCACTGTGGCTGTGTTTATTAATTGGTCTTTTTATTGCAAAGCCATGGCTGAGGAGAGAAGGGAACTAACTCCCTTTCATGGTCAAGTTTAATGCTGACTTGTGTGCTGGTGGCCTGAGGCCAATGACATGGACAGATAGGATGCCCCTAACAGTGATTTTATAATGCTAAGGCTGGTCTTTATTGTAAAAGCAATTTAAGTGAAAGAGTATGCAGAGTTTAAATTAATTTTTAATGTATCCTATAAATATTTGTTAGGAGTTAATATACTTGGTATTGTTCTTTGTGCAGTAAACAAGGAAGCCCAGCCCTCAAGGAACTGGTACTTTAGTGTATGTGAGGGTAGTGGGGACAGATAATGTACAAGTAAAAATTATATATGAGCAGATTTCATGTAAATAAATATACTAGCAGGTGATATGCACTATGAAGAAAGACAAAGTAGAGTTCAAAGTCAGAGTGATGGCTGGTGGTGATGGGGTTTGCAGAGCACAGCGTCATCAAGGGAAGCAGATAATTTTAGTGGAGACCTGAAGAAAGAGCAGAAGCTAGCCCTGCCAGGCCAGCAGAAGCTTACCCTGCCATGCCCCCACCACAGGCTTCCCTGGCATAGCACATCGGCCTCCATTCCACAGCCCCCACAGTTGGGCTGAAGACACCCCTGTACTTAGGCACCAGAAAGCAAAAATGGAACACTATTCACTGCTAACTTCAAGAGCCACCCAGCCAGGTATGATGGCAAGGTTTTAAGAGGAGATGTGGCCTGGCACCGTCATTGCCCCAGCTTCCCACTTGGCATCCAGACGTGGTAACAGTCCCTGGAGCTGGCAAGGGACAGAGGGCTCACAAGGAACAGCCATGTGAGTAGAGGGGAGGGGTTCTCAGTGCAAGGGCTAGGGTTGGTGCCGGGCTGTGGGAGGGGCACACTGGAGACAAAGGCTGTAGGGGGATCCCACCTGGGGGAAGTAAGGCCCAGCGCTGTGCTTCCCATGCAGCCCGGCAGGTCAGCAAGCCCACTGGCCATCCCCAGCACAGCAGTGGTCCCTGACCTCAACAGACATGCTTTTCAGGAGCCCGGGGGACTCTCTAGTTCCAAGGGGTCAAGTCAGGGTGGGATCCACATTGACAGGTCATCTAGGTCTACTCGTACACAAGGGACCCTCACACCTGTCCTAGCCCATCCTGATGACAAAGACTGCACATTGTGAGCTCAACCAGGACCCTGTAGTCAGAAGCAGATTGAGACTGAGGTGGGGGCATCTCCTTCCCCCACCTGCCGGGCTCACATTGGCATAATCTGGGGAGGAAGGGGCAAGAGAAAAGCATCTAAAGCCAGCCGAGCTTTAAACCCCAAGCTGCAAAGAAATCATGATATTTGCCTGCGATCCCCAGACATGACTAGGACAAGACGTGTGGACGTGTTTAGTTTTCAACTGCATGGGGCCTAAGACCAGAAATTCATCTAATTATCCAAATTAGGACAAGTCATTTACATTCTGCCCACCCTAGCTTGTGACTGAAAATTTATTCCTGCTTCACAGAAGGGAATGAATGAGCCCCGAGGGGTATGCAGTACCGAATGACGTGTATGTCAGTGACAAGGACATCAGCCAGCCTGGGAAGTCATCCTGGTGCTCAGAAGTATGGGCTTTGGAACAAGACTTGACCCTGGTTCAGACTCCAGATGCCCCATGACTGACCGGATACCTCGCTGGCAGCTGCTTCCTTCACAGTTAAAACTGCCGTAGTGACATTGGACTTTTGTTTGCTGTGAGAACTGAGTTATTTGGAAGAATGGAAAGTGCCAGAGTGGGCACATGCTAAACATTGGTGCCTGCCAGGCCAGGTCCCTTTCTCGGGAAGCCACTTCGAGTGGCACAGTTCGCTCCTGCTGATCTAGCCAAAAGGGGCCATGTGTGGAAACTGCCCTGCCCCTGAGCAGGGACTTCAAGTGGCCAAGCCAAAGCCACCCAGGATCCCAGCAGGATGCAAGGTCACTTTGGATGAACTATCTGAAGGGACTCATGTTGGACAGTGGCGAACAACCCATTCAGACCCTCTTCCTTGGTGTGAATGACACCAGAGTCACCACAGGACATGTGGCTTGCTGGCTAGCATCTCCGTAATCTCAAGCAGCCAGCTTCTCTGTGAAGCCTCCTGTAACCTCTATCTTGGAAGCCGGGAGACCTAGTGTGATGGTACAGCTTAGAGGGGGCTGGCATCACATGTGGCTTCTTAGGTCCTTGCAATGAACCCTCACTGAGCCTGGACCTTTTACATGACCTCAAAAAGCACATGCATATGTATCTATACCAGTCAAGTAAATATAACATGAAAGATGACAAAGAAAGCACAGGTAAACCAACAAAGGAACTGCTCCTGGGCCATTCCTCGAGGCCATACATTGTGTTAGTTGGCCGTGGGAGCACTTTGTACATTGTGTAATTTGTTAGCAATTGTACCTTATGAAATACCAGGTGGACATGAATCCATTGTTCACTCACATGGGCCTGCCAGCAAGATCCTACCCAGAAGCCCTTTCTTCCCAGAATCAGAAGCAGATGTCTAGGTGCAGGGGAACCTGGGGAGCCTGGTGGTAACAACAAGCTGGTGCTCCCCACTGCAGCACAGGCCTTCACCTTCAGGCTCACATGGCCATGCACGTGCTGGATTCCCAAGGGAATCTTTCGTGACTGGGAAAGGGTTACCATTTTTTAGCCCAACCAGGGAAAGCCATGGAAACATCCAGCACATGTCTGAGGACTGAAATAGCCACCTTGGAGGCCTAGAGAAGGGCTGGAAGGAGCAGGATCAGCAGCAGCTGTCTTCCCTCCAAGAGCTGGAGCCTCAGCTTGGAGAAGCAGCCCCAGCTGCCTCCTGTTCTCCACCCGCAGGGGCTGTCAGAAAACGGGAGCACCTAATATGTTACAGCACTTGCAGTGGGTCCAGTCAGATTCCCCTGCAAACAACTGCACCTGTCCTCGCCCAGGAGGCAGGAAAGCAGATGAACTGGAGGACCGCTCTTCTAGACAGGAGGGCAACCAGGAGCTACCCAGATGGGAAGTAGCTTTAGGGGTAAAGAGGTAAAGTGAGCCCAGGTTTGTAGATGGACTGTATTAGTCAGGTTTTCATACCTATAATGAAATACCTGACATAGGTTGCTTATAACCTAAGTGAGGTTCATTTAGTTCACAGTTTGGGTGGCCCAAGGGCATGATACCTGCATCAGCTCAGTTCTGGTGAAGGCCCCGGGGTGGATGGGGGAAGGCAGATGCCAATGGCAGAGACTTATGTCTGGGCGAGCAGTCACATAGAGAGCCAGGAAGCAGAGGGGAAGGGAGGGGCCAGGCTTGCTCCTTCTATAACTAACATGGAGTCCCAGAAGAACTGTCTTCAGAGGGCACACTCCCAGTGACCTAGAGAACTCTCAGTAGTCCCCAACTCCCCCAAAATTCACCACCTCCCAACACTATCACCCAGTGGACCAAGCCCCCAGCCACATTGACCCTGGGGGGACTGTCAAACCACACTATGAACAGGGATTCTGACCAGAAGGTGGTCAAGCTGGACCAAGTGCTGTCCTAGGACAGACCATTTAATGTGAGATCCATTTGTCTTTTGGAAACATGGCTCTCAATCCTGACTGAAGCACCGTTTTCTGTTTCCCATTGGTGACTGGGTCTCATGAACAATTCTGTTTTCATTAGAGCCAATCTTTTAATCAGCAAAGGAGATGAAAAGACTTCTCAAGTGTAAAAGGCTGAGGGTTTGTGACACTTGGTATTTACAAAATTCACAAAAGGCTTAAAAGATAAAGATAGGGTCTTTGTCGTGACCTTTTTCAATTTTTTAATGAGAAAATGTTTCTTACAATAAATGTCCTCCTCACTTAGCAATGCCACAGCATGGGGCTGAGATCTACAGTCAGATTGATTTTTTGGTCAATCTTACATGAAATCTCTCAGGTTTGACAGGAGAAGAGCGAGGCAGCAGATGGTAAAAATGATCAAGATAACCTAAGTGCATCTTTCATGGGCATTTTTTTTTCTGCTTCAAAGAGATTATTGCTGGTGGAAGGAACATTTGAATGGATTTACCAGAAGACTCCGGCCGTCAGTAAAAGCTTTCTGATGACCCGCTCTATGCAGGCACCGTGCTAGGTCTAGGAAAGGAACTGGCCTGAGATCAACCATCCGGAAGCTGCTGGATAGCGAGGGAAGTAGACATTTACCAAACAATCACACAAAGGAAGGTATGACTGTAAATTGTGCTGAGTTCCTGAAGCCCTGGAAGCTGTGAGCACAACACTGGATCAAGGCTATGAGAGGAAAGTGGAATGTAGCTGTCAGAGGAGGCGGTGGGTCTGAGTGGAGAGAACACCATGTGCACAGGTTCTGGGAAAGAATGGAGCTAGGTGAATTCTAGGAGCAGAAAGAAGGTGGTGAATCTCGATAAAGGAGAGTAAGCAGGAGAAAAGTGAACTGGTACCAGAGAGGACAGAAGAAATAGGCCCCAGGACACTAGAGGCCACAGTCAGATGTTTGGGTTTTATTATATGAGAAGAGAAAAGCCCCAAATAGTTAAAACCAATTAAAAGTGAGTAGAAAGGATGAGAGGGGCACAGGGTGATGCAAAACTTCTAAGGCCACCTTATTAGGAGTTCAGGGACAGCAAGATGGTGGCGACAGGGTATTGAAAGGAAGCTGCTGGAGGACAAGACAAGGAGACAAGTCCTGTCCCCATTTACAATCAATCCCATCACCATGACAACTCCCACCACTGAGGACTTATCACCATGACAACTCCCGCCACACGTTCAAATTTTAAAATGACCAATGGCAGTAAAGTGGGCAGTATTCTAATTATGTTCTCTAAAGTAACCGATAGGGGTGAAATTGGAAAATATTCTAATGGGAGAAAATGGCCGTAAGGTCTTCCATCAAGACAGTGTAGGAAAGAGAACACCCCCAGTTCAGGATATAAGACCCTAACTTCCAGACATTGGGGCCTCAAGCCTCTCTCTCGCTCATCCCACTTCATTCTACCTAACAGAGTGCTATCTTCATCTTCAATAAATCTGTTCTCTGTGGGTTCCTTCTGTGTGTCTCACTCAGTTCTTTGTTCAGGACACCAAGGACCGGGACTTTGACTGGACATCCCAATGGTAATGACCTGGAGGCAGCAAGGAAGAAAGATTGGAGCTAGAGAATTCTGCAAGGAGGGAGATCTTTCTCCCTGTACAGAGACCACCGCTGTGCTGGGAGGAGCTCTCAGGCAGTGACTGAGAAAACAGATGGATGGAGCCAGGAGATTTCGGGGGTCAGATGGAAAGGCTCAGTCATGAGAAACTGAGGTTGAGTTGTGGGTCATTTTCCCTTTGTGACTGTGTCCAAAAATCCCTCTCCTTCTTACGAGGGCCCCAGTCATGAGACTGAGGGTCCATACAAAACTGCTATGACCTTATCTTAACTTGATCACATCTGCATAGTGTTTCCAAAGAAAATACCGGGGGCTAGGACTTCAGCACAACCCACAGTGACATCTAGGACAGTGTTCTGCTGTGGCTGTGGTGTTGGTGTTTCCCTGGATTCCCTCCTTTGTCCTTAGTACTATTCCATTTTCCAACACATTGGTTTCATATTTCAAAAACTTCACATAGGGTCCAGAATTGATAGAAGCGTGCTGATAGCCAAGCTCACTGGGATCTTAACCACTGAAGACATTTTCATTTACCTTTTCCCTAAGGAAATATGGCAAAAGATTGTAATTATCTTAAACACAGTCTCCAAAGATGATAGCCGTAGTGTTCTATTATAAATGTCATGTGTGTGAAGGGTTTTGGAAGAAGACTTCCCTTGATCCAAGTCCCAGCCTTCTGGAAATATTCACGTATCTAAGTCATGCCAAATTTATGATTGGTTCTTCTATTGAAGACTATGCCATCTGCAAATGGGTTTCTGTAATGACAGAGTCCCATGGCAAATATGGGGCCCTCAAGGCAGAACCACTCTAGGTCATAAAGTTTTGTGGTAAGCCTCAAATTGTGGTAAATACTTGTCTGTTACTTTGTGTGCATGTGTCACCTGACTGAAAACAATGGGCATGAAGAATTTCCAAATTCATCTTCCTAAATTCTCAGAAAAAAATGGATAAATTATCATAATTTTTCCAGTGTTATAAACATGTGTGTTTTATATGTTTATAAACCCAGAACATGGCTTTCAAGTCCGGGCATAGAATTATATGGCTTTTGTGACTTGGCCTGCCCCATTTACTATGGTCTGTGTTGCTGTCTGGATGCTATCAATGGGCTTTCAACTTGACCCTCTACCGAGCTGCACAGACTAGAGGACGGCTTGCAGAGACCTGTTCTCCTGTTCCCACTGATGTGTGTGACACGGCAGCTTCCACGCTGCACTCAGATCACTGCCTGGAGGCATTTGGATTTGTTGACCTTCTAAGCATATCCCTGGGTCCCGTGAAGTCCCAGCATCTTGAACATCACCCACTACTTCAGCCCTAGCAACAGACATCATAATCTCATGCTCTTAAATGCCCCAACTCTGTAACTAGACCCACAGGACAGCTCTGCTCATAGAGATTCCCCTGACTCAGCCCGTGAACCAGCTCACCCTGGTCCCTGTCCTTTGACAGATGAACAGCGTGGCCCTATAGGAATGGATGCCTGCACTGGACACTTTCCCTTTGCTCTTGGCCACATCACTCCCTTGCATTGTGCCCAAGAAGCTGGATTTCAGGAGCTGCTTCAGTGTACTCTCTTGCCCTCTGGTTTTTTCCAGCAGGACATCAGCAGGAGCTGGGTCTCAGGGGATCCATGGCTCCCACCAGGGGATCCTCCTTGTCTCTTCTGGCATTCAGGTCTCCTTCCCTGCCCTTGACCCTGTAGTCTTAGGGTCTCCTTGGTAAAGTCTCCTGGCTGTTGATAGCCCTGTTGATGCTTGGAGTCTGTGTTGTCTTTGAATAGGTTGCTGAAAGACATAAACTCTTAGTGTCATTTGTAAGGAACGTGACAGGTTGATATTAAAGTAGTGCACTGTGCAGAAGACTTCCTTTTCTATGTCAGGCAGTTGTTGCTTCAGCCTATTGCTGAGACCAGGGCAAAGGACAGGTAGCTGATTATCAAAGAAAATGAAATGGGTAGATAGCCCTCCCCATCACCTGGTTGCTAACAGCCTCCAGGGGAGGAGAAGGACGCACTTTCCAACACAAGCAATCACCTCCTGGAGCTGTCTTCCTGGCTTTTGGTCACTTGTTGGTCATGTAGGCATGAGAAGAAAGGCCACCTGAAATCTATAAAGGGGTAAGACAAACACACACCCTTGGGCAGCAGCTCTGGACCCCCTCCCCTCGGGAAGAGTCAGTCTCTCTCTTGTTTTTACTTTTTGCTCTTGCCTAGGCATTTCTCAGGTGTTTAATCTTCAACACCAGTCAAATGGGACCTAATCCTGAAGACCAGTGTCATTATTATAGGAACGTCACCCACACTTAAGTTCCTAAACTTTCCTGAGCAAGAGCAAAGAGATCGGTGCACTCTAGCTGGGAATGCTCGTACAGGGGGCGTGATACACACATGTGCACACAAGCGTGCACACACACGCTTCAGAGCATCATCTCCCGCCCTTCCTATACTTCTCCCTCAATGGATTTTTGGCCTCGAGTCTCCTTTCTGGAGTCTGTCCTGGGTGCCCATTCATGGATTAATTATCGTACTCTGCATTCAGTGGGATGGATGGCTGAGCACCTGTGTGTGAGGCCCAGCCTCTGCCCCATCCAGAGTCTTCCAGGCTGGGGGCATGCCTTTCCCATCACCCCGGTTCTGGTAGCTACCGTTACTCCACAGTCACATCTGGCTTCCCTTTTTGCCTTTCCAGACAAGAGCCAGGGATATGATGGAGTTTACAGAAGGCTGGAACATAACCCTTTAATTGAACACACCCTAGGGAATTCCTTTGCAAGTATTTCTGGGTTTGGTTGGGTTTCTGTCCCAGACTTTGCCTGGACACACAAGCTTCACATTGAAGGAATCCATTAAAAGAAACCACCTGCTGCTGCTAAGTTGTGGTGGGAATGACCGGAAAATTTTCTTGTTGATTGACAGGTAAGGAATACTGGATCTTCAATTAAAATAATCAATTAAAATAAAAAGAAAGCACATGAGGTGAAGAGAAAGAAGATAAAGGCCAGGAAACCCAGTTATTTGGGCAAGTAAACTCTTCCAGGGAGGCTGTCTGCTGGGCAGTCTAGAAGCATCTTCCTCTGGTAAATTCCACCCTCACACAGAAAAGAGCCGCAGAGCACAGTCATGTCAGAGATGGCCGCCGTCTCAGAGCAGAGACTTGTCTTCATTCCACATAAGCCATAAAAATAAAAAGTCTTCTTTTCCCCCCTTTGTTTTAAGATCAACTTACAGAAAGGCTTGGAGAGGGACTGAACAAGCTCAGTCACTTTGGTTGGAAGGTTTAGGGGTAAATTCCTTCTTCATAGTCAATTTCCTTTTTTCTAAAAAATCTGTTTCTACAAAAGATATTGTCCTGATTTATTCAATAAAAATGGGGTTTAACAGTAATTTAAAACAGATTATAATTCTACAATCAAATCTATAATTACTCACTAAACATGAGCTTGGTAGAGTCACATAGTGACTAAATAACCCCTTTATGGTTTTAAGTCGTTACATATGTCTTATACATTTTTTTAAGGCCTCTTTTAGCAAGTTGTGCCTATACCTGGTACACAACTTCCATTGGGCCACCCAGGATAATGGGATTTAAAGCAAGTAAATGACCCATAAAAGATGAATGAAGGGGCTGGGAAACACTCCAAGTGTTTCCTACCATGTGCATGCGCACGTGCACACACACACACACACACACACACTGAGTGATCTTTCTATAAATCCAATCTCACACGTGCCTACATTATGGAGAGCTGATGAGGCTGCTCTTGTGGATCCTCTAGTGGGGCCTCAGGTCTGGCTCCTCCTGTCTGCCGCCATTCCCCTTGGAACCCCCAGCACTCTAAACCAGTTTGGAAACTTCTAGAAAGTCTTACTCTGCTTTTCTCCATATACATGCATGACAGTCAAAGGGTAGATGAATGTAATATGTGATAAGAGGAATGTTAGTATGACAAAAGAACTTCAATAAAACACTGGACCACAGTCCTAAATGGATTTCCAGCGGCTTCTTATATCTACGAAGGGGGTTTGGGGGAAGGGGTGCCACGTGGGTCCTGCTCCATGAGTTGGGGTCCAGAAAAGACGAGGGAGGGGTCTTCAGGGAGGAAGACGATATGGGGCCTTTCTGGACGGTGGCAGTAGGCGGAGCCAAATTCCCCAGGCCCCAGGGTGTAGGTAAAGAATCTGCTCTGCCCCAGTGAGATGCAGAAACACCAGAGCGAGATGCAGAAAACACCATTTATTCCAGAAACTATGGAACCTTAAATACACTCTTGGACCAATCAGATACAAAGGTCACAAACAAAGGGGTGCTCTCTGGTAAGAGCAGTCTATTAGCATAGAATGGGGAAGGATAGAAGGGAGGGGTTGAAGGTATGGAGATGCTCCTACAGCTTCTAATTCTGGATAAAAGGAAGTACAAAAAGCACTTTCTTTATAGCACTGGTTGTTGGGCCTCAGCCTCTTTCCAACCCAGACACTCAGCCCCTCCACCAAGCTGTCACACTGTCCTGGCTGATCCTATCCCCATTAGCCACAGTCCATTATCAAACAACTGAAATGCAAATTGACTTGTGCTGTCTGAGTAATACATGCACTAGATTTTGAAGATTTGAAAGAGTATAAATATTGCATTTTTGATTTTTTATATTGATTGTATCATATCTTTGACATAGTTACATAATAACATATGACTAAAATAAATTTTACTTGCTGCTTTCTATTGTTTTCAAATGTCACCACCATAAAATGTAAATCCCACGTATACCTTGCATCTGTGACTGGCCTTATATTTCTATTAGACTGTGCAGATCTACCTCACGGTCACCAAGTCAAACCAGCTAGCAACACAGATGAAGCCACTGAGATGTCCCTGGGCACTGGTAGGACCACGAAGGGCTAAGGCATGTGCCATCTGAAGAAGCCGAGCCCTCAGCACCACCCCATTATAGCGAGGCAGGAATGTGGTCCAGCTGTCTCCTGGACTTCCTAAGTTTTTAGAGAGACTTTGGAAATCTAGATTGTAAATGCATGTGGGGAGCATGCATTCATATGTGCACATGAATTTTTCAAACTTCTAAGTGTTAGAAACTGCTCCACAATTTAAAAACTAAGGTAGCACAACAACACTGTTTAGGCCAAACACAACATGTCAGAAGCCAACCCTGGCCCACAGGATGGCAGTGTGTGGGACACTCCATCTCTGCCAGGGCCAGCCTACTGTGGTTTCCTCCTCCCCAGCCACGAGGCCTCAGACAGGCTTTTTGTTTGTTTGTTTGTTACCAAGGATTGAATCCAGGGGTGCTTTACCACTGAGCCACATCCCCAGCCCTTTTCTTAAAAAAGTATTTTATTTAGAGACAGGGTCTTGCTAATTATTTAGGGTCTAAGTTGCCAAGGCTGGCTTTGAATTTGTGATCCTTCTGCCTCAGCCTCCTGAGCCACTGGGATTACAGGTATGCGCCCCTGCACCTGGCTGGACAGGCTGTCTTGAATCTTTGCATACTGGTACTCTAGCTGAGGCATCTATAGACACCAAATGAATACGGTCATGTAGATAAATCAATGAATGAGCTCTGGAATCTTCTTGCTTGGATGTTCTTAAACAGGAACTGCTTTCATCTCTTTCCAGAGGTTGATCTGTAGTCCTGTCTTAAAAAGAGAGTGAAGAACCAGCTACTTCACTTCCGAAGACTCTTCTCCTTTGAGCTAACACTGATGAAACATCCATGTCTTACAGGCAAAAAGAATTACTGAGGGTCCCCTTTCTGCATGTGCTGAGAGTTTAAAAAAATACATTGACACTGAGATACTAGAACATAATTTTAAAATGAGGCCTGAATTTTACCCTAAAGCCATGGAATCTGGAACATTCACGTTCTTCCTTCTCAAGCTCCCCCATGCCCAGTGGGGAGGACCACATGCCTTAGGATTGGGGGAAGGGATGTGTCAGTGTCACAGGCCAAGTGGCCAGGCTGGGACCAGGTCAGATGTGTGCCAGCCCCACAGGGCTCCTTCAGGACACCAGGCGGAGTTGGACATTGTGCTGAAACCCAACCTCATGAGTCATCGGATAAGAGTGAGAACGGGTGGAATCATGAAACCATACCCTTCGCAATGTTTCACTTTTTAATGGATCCAACATTTTAGAAATACTTGAGGTTTATTTTCTCCAGGCAGTTTTCATCTGTCGATTTAAAATATAATGACTATGTTTTAACCCTGCAAGTTTGACTGCCCTTTCTGAACTCTGCGGGACCATCACTTTACAAACTGTCCCAAATCCAAGGTGGCCACCCATTGCAGAAAAGAGGACCTGACTCAGAAGTGAAAGCACACACTGGCCACATGGGCTGGGAGGTAGTGGAAGGAGAGACGGGGATGTGGGGATGGCAGGCCTCCTGAGACCCATAGGGGTGTCTCTGCTCGCATGCAACAACTTTAGGACTTGCTTCCTGTCCCGATGCTTATCTCCCAGAGGCCCTTGTGTCATCAAGGAAGTGACTGGGCATGCTGCAGACCATTAAAGTCATCAAGAATGCTTCTGAATGGGGGAGTGACAAAGGACTTCGCCACGCCTCAGCTGGACACATGCATGCCTGTCATCACTGCCTGGGTGCGCGTCCTTGCATCTCTCCTTCACGCCACTGGCAATGCTGCCCACAACTCTTTCTCTACACCATCCTTTTTAGTCCTGGCACTCTGAGTGCCCTCACCTCTGTGCAGGCCCCTGCCCTCTGCCTGGAGTTTGTGCCAGGGCTCCGTGTGCACCTTTGTGCAGCCTGCTCACCATCGAGCATCACACACCTGCTGGCATGAGCGTCTCCTCCAGTGGAACTCGACTTCCTAGCATCCAGAATGCCACCCAGCAGCTGCCATACAGTGACAAGTGGACAAATGGCACCAGCAATTCCAAGAACCCTAATGCATTCCAGCCACAGGCTCCCTGTGTCCAGGGTCCTCTCCCCCACTGCTCCCTAAGCCTGGAACAGATAATGGCCTCTGTCTGCAGATGAAACGAGCACACGCTGGTGTGGACCTCCCTTCTCTAGCCAATGTTGGCCAAGAGGACACAGGCAAATAAATAATCAACCCTTGCACCTTCCACATGCTAACATTTCATGGCCTCTGAAGTGTCACTTTGCCCCAAGCTGAGCTTGCCATCTTTCCTACTTGCAGAATCCCCCTGGTGCCCAGTGTGCATGACGCCAGTGCCCTTCCTGCTGTCTCTCAGGTGCAGCCTGGATGTGCCTGTCTGTGCAGGAGTGCTGTAGCTCCTTTCTCCTGCCGTGTGATCAGGAGCAGGTCTAGAGTTGTCACCTGCTCTTGGTTTCCTCCACGGATCTCTCTGCTCACTTCCTCTCCTCCTTACCTCCCAGCGGCCTCCTGGCTTACCCTACTTCCCCTCCATCCTGGCTATTAAATGAGAGGATGTACTGTAGCCCAGGGCCGACATGCCACCCTGCAGCCCAAGCCCACTGAGGGCTCTACTTTCTACAGCTCACAGTTGAGACTCCTGCCCAGGAAGCACTAGGTCTTGTGTGATTGAACACTTAGGGCTGAAGGACATCAGAGGTCTGTTGAGACCTTGAGCTCCTCGTCTTGTGCTTATGCTACTGAAATGGTAAAGACCATGCCACATTGGAGCCATAGACTCCAGGCAAGTGTGGGTGGCCACTCTGCAGATGCATCTGTGGGGAGCTTCTGGCTGGATACAAAGAGGCTCTGAAAACTGACTTCTGTCTGTTGGACACAAATCACACTCAGTTGGGCTCTGAGTTTCTTGTCTGGGGCACCAGGACCTGGTCTCCTTGCTTCAATCATTTCAACCATTTTATCAGATGTCTTTGTGTCTGTGCCAAGCACTCTGCTGAGCCTGGAGGAAGGACATCTGTGTGGGGTGGCGATGAGAAATCCACAGGTGGGATACAGCTCATTACATATGCACAGTCAACACCCTCAAAGGCAGACTGGGAACCCACATATCCACAGTGCAGCATGTGAGGCCTGGGGCAAGTCATGCAGGCCTAGAATCAAGGTGAGGGTGGTGGGTTTTATTCTAAGCAAAGTGGGAACCTGCATTCGTTTCCTAAGCGGTGATGTGAACAAACAACTACACATGTGGGTGAGTGAAAAGCACTACATTGTGTCCCTACGATGGGTTGACATCTCCACCCCTGAAATGCTGTGTACCCCCTGTGCGACACCTTTATCAACATTCATAATTTTGGGCAGGAGGCAGCCTGACAGGTGGGGAAGCAACCAACACTGCTATAGGCAGGACTGCCCTTCCATGGCCCACCTCTGCCCTCCCTACACCGTCCAATGAAGATGGTGCCGTGGAACACTGAAGTCGCACAGGCCTTCTCAGAGGGGATTTCTCCAACACTTGACAACCACCCTGTCCACAACCCACAGTGAAGGATTCTTCCTGGCCAAGGTCACCAACAAAAAGTCATGTCTACAATGGCTCAAGGGGAGAGATTCCTTCCACACAGGGTCAGGGGAAGCGAGTCTGTCTGCCAAAGCTCAGAGCAGGTGAGTGCTCAATACTGGCGCAAGGATCGCGCGCCTCATCTATTCTGGATCAAGGCCAATAAATCCCTATCTAAACTGCACAGGGAGGCACATAAGTCTAGGCCTGGGAGCAGATGCCTGGTGGGCCCTGCCCTCAGCCTGAGGGCCACCATTCTTTTAATGAGCCTAAAATTTAACCTATGGAACAAAAAGGATATGATCTATTAATCTGAAACCAATTTATTAAGAGACATCTGAGAAAAATGGGGTAAAGGAGAGAGGGGCAGGGCAGGGCAGGGCAGGGCAGGGCAGGGCTAGGCCAAGTGTTCTAGGCAGAACAGTCTCTGAGGTCTTCCGCAGGTGGGGGCAGAGGAGAGACGGGCGTCCGCTGGGCTGTCCACTTCCTTGGGGGCAGGCTGTTCATGGGTGTGGCGCGTTTCTTCATTGTGGCACTGGAGCGACTTTGTTGCTGACACGTGGCAGGCAGCAGCACAGTCCTCGGACACAGGCAGCGATCCTCCTCCTGACCCGCTTCCAG
>PVHX01025258.1:0-15860 GCA_004024805.1 Geosciurus inauris | reverse complement strand
AACAATAGATAAAAACCAGTCAGTTTTACCTGCTTCATCTTAAACACTTAGTAAAACAATTAAACCAAAGCATAGTTATTATTTGGAATTGCAAAAAATGTTTAATATAATACATTTGTATTAGCCTCCCAATATAAATAAAACTGGTGGTATGAAGGAAAAATTCTTAGGCATAAATGTGTGATAACTATCAAGAGAAACTACCAGAGTCAGAAGTTTTTAGTCAGTTTATGGTCTACCGATCATCCTACCTACACAAGAAGGCTTAATGTTTTATAATTACCTAAGCCTAAGTAACAAAAATTAAGAAAATTTAACAAAACAGGGATCATGGCAATAAAAAACATCTTTTATAAAATCTGATGACATTAAATAACTACATATATGAGGATGGACATATGGGATATTAAAACTTAAATATTGTATTTACATGCCTTGCCTGCCCCAGCCTTGTTATGGGAACAAATTCTCAGCTCTTACATCTCCTGGTGAGAGATTTTTCATTGATTCTTATTATCTTCATGTTCATTGACATGTTCCATATGCTACAACTTTTATTTTATATTATTTATGTCATTTTGTTTCTCTCTCATAGAAGCAGCCACCCCAGATAATTTTACAACCTGTTCTTTCCTAACCAGATTTGATCTGACCCAACATCTAAAGGGAAATCCAAGCTTTTTTCCTCACATCACACATCATATTATCACCCCCTCTATGATCAAAGAATCCAGAGCAGTAGTCAACCCAGTTCCTTACATCAGTAAGAAGCTTCTAAAATAAAAGTGGGAAATGGTGAACCCAGCCTAATTCTATCTTAAGATTAAAAACCATCTTGACACAAGGTCATAAAAGATGTATTTTGTTTGGCTTGCTTAGAACATGTTTGGCTTTTATTAGGTAACTGCCCTTTTTCAAATCTTAGTGGCACCCCCATGCTGGAATCTGAGTTTCCTTCTATCTAAAGATGAGAAGCTATGGAAATCATTGATTTGCTATCTGCTTCTATATTACCTATATTACACTTGCTCAGACCCTGTCAGTTGTAAATTCCTAAGATAACTACCCTTGTAATTTTTATGTTATAAAGACCTCCCTGCTCTTAGCAAGGTGTTGCCCTCACTTTTTGAAGATGACCTCCACTGTATAACTAACTTGTGTGCACAATATCAGCTTGCTTAATTGGATTCAAAATTGGAGTCAGTGGTCCTTTCTTTGCATTCTGGGTTCAACATGTTGGAGCCCACCCTCCCCCCAGGATCCAGATCACCAAAAACCTAAAGCAGGGCCTTAACTATGTAACCCCAAGGCTGGAGTTCAATTTCAAGGGGGCATACCTTGAGATGTGCCAAAGCCCCAGGTGTGCCTTTGGTTCATTGGATTGCTGGAGTGAAATGCTGCACTAAATAAATTAACAAGCATCTCATGGAGAAGTTGTGACCCTATTAAATCTGATATTAATTTTTTTTTGGAGATCTCTGCTTGGGACAGTGAGGTGACTGGTGAGACCCATGTCTGGGACAGTAGCAAGGTATCACACTGCCCTCCAATACTAGTGAGACAGAATTCTTTCTGAGGATAGTGAAGTGTCTGATGAGGCACATATATACTACTGCCCAGAGGATTAGAAAAATGTAGCAATGCTGTGTCTTGAAGCCTTTTTTTTTTTTTTGGTCTTGTTCTGTATTTTGTGTTTTTATGCTTTTTCATTGTGTGTTCTCTTGAATAAACTGAAGATAATTGAAAAACAAAATGGGTGGTAAGTTAAGTAAAACTTACACTCCTTTGAGCTGTGTATTTACAGATCTTGAGCAACTTTACCCACCTTTTATTAAGCAGGACCACATTGTTCAGTGAGTGCATTTTGCTGGGCACCTGCAGACCAATGGCATCCAAGCTGGCTTCTGGCACTCTGGCTGCTGTGGCTCCTTCCTCCATCTCTCGCATTGCACTGTTTCCAGCTAGGTTCTGTGAGCGTCCTGGCCAACCAGCCTGCATCCCCTCCACTTTTATACTCAGCATACCTATGAAGACAGATTTAACCTGTTTGTCATTGAGAAAAAAGGAATAACCCTAGAAATAATCACACTAAGATATGAACCTGCTTAACAGCCAATATCTTATTTCAGTAAAGAGCTTTATTCTTAGTAACATTGTTTATAGTACCTTTGTTTTCAAAAGTAATAAAAAATTAGGAATCATAATTTTTATCCAAAGCTTGTTAATAACCAACCTAAAAGAAAAAAAGGGGGAGTAAAATGCCTTAGGCATGAGGTTTCTGCTTATACCAGCAGTTTTCACGAGCTTCTCACAGATCTCAGTCAGGAATTACATTGAATTTTGAATGAAAGAAGCCAGTAGTCTCAGTAGGAGACCAGTAGGAGATTCTGGGGAAAAATATAAAGAAAGAAGCGTCTTATTTGCCTAACCTGATTCAAACTCTAATGGTATTTTTAAGTATAGATACATGCCACATCATTGTTTTCTAAGACTCCTGCTTCTTTGTAAGTTCTACATGTATATATTTTGAGCTCATGATTTAATTTTACACATCTTGGTTAATGTTTCTGCTCAGTGCTATTTTTAATCAAGGATGGAGCTCTTAAACATCTGTAAATTTGTGATGGAAATTGGCCTGCAAAAAGCCACATGGCCTTTGCAATTGTGTTATGTGTGCACACTTGTATTATGTGTTGTATGTCTATATGTGTGTATGTCCATGTGTCATGTGAATGATATCAAAATTGGCACAGATAATGAGTGCTCATTAATTAAAATCTAAAGACATATGAATCCAAGTACCTTTAATTCACATGATTTAAGAAGGTTCAATTTATATTGGGTAAGCAAATAAAAGTAAATATGTCTTTAAAATCAACTCATGAATCTTTCTAGGTGGTCAAAGAATATAATAGAGTGTTCATGTTTAGAAAACATCTAATATGCACTAAAACTTGCCTTCAACAATGGAGGAATGGCTACTACTATTCAATACACTTGTCTAATATCTTAATTTTATAAAGAAATTAAGTAAATCAGATTTGACATTGGATTACTCAAATGTGTTTGTTATATACATGATTTACAGTTAAAATGGTAACTGTTCAACATAAATACTTTTTTGCTTTTTAAAATGCTACAGGGTAATATTATTAGTGTTTTCATAAATGGTAAATTTTTAAAAAGGTACAAAATTGCTTTGCCACCACTAATAACAAAATTACTAAGTTTAAAGCCCAAGAGGTAATTCTATATACTTGAGCATTGTGTTTTCATGAAAAAGTCAACAAATGTAATTCTATATACAAAGGTTTGTAGATTTCTATACATGAAGGCCTAAAAATTTCTACTGTTTCAATTAGAGTACTGTAAATACCATAAAGTATTTCTCATCATTAAATAAGTGTAACTTATCTAAATTCAGAAATGTATAAGAATTAGAATTATACAGAAATGTATAAGAATTAGTATTTCTCATCATTAAATAAGTGTAACTTATCTAAATTCAGAAATGTATAAGAATTATTTGGGGAAGTGAACAGAAGAAAGAATTAATAGATGTGGAAATAGAAATTAAAGATTCTAGATATGTTATTTAGTGAAAGAAAAAAGAAAGTGTTTCTGGGTAAGAAAGTCTTTGTATGATAAAAGAAACAAGTGGATTTTAAGTAAGTGATAAAAAATGTAGAGTGAGTGATAAAAATATTAGAGTGACAAGAGATTCTAAATAAAGGTTAAATATCAAAAAGGTTATATTTGTTATTAATTTGAGTCTAATTAGTACAAATTTACTTAAAATTTAATGTACTGATATAAAATAAAGTCTGAAACATTGTTCTGCTCTGATCAAGATAATTTGCTTTATTTTTCAGGTTTACCTCAACCCATATTAGTGTAAATGGCACTAGAAGAGTTAAGAAGCTACTCTCAAGTTCCTCAAGAGTGACTCCCATGGCAATGCAGGTGACTCTTAATGATAGAAACTGGTCAGTTTTACCTGCTTTATCTTAAACACTTAGAAAAACAATTATATCAAATCACAGCCATGAAGGGGCATTTAAAAAATTATTTAATGTAACACATTTGTATTAGTCTCCCAAAATAAATAAGGCTGGAGGCTACAAATAAAATATTTTTCAGCAGAAATGTTGATAATTGTCAAGAGAAGCTACCAAAGCTGGAAGTTTTTAGTCAGTTTATAGCCTACTGATCTTCCTAACAAACAGATGTAAGCTTAATATTTACCAATATAATTGCCTAGACTTAAGTAACAAAAATAAAGCAATTTCTATTAAACAGATGTCATGCCAATAAAAAGATCTTTGATGACATTAAATAACTACATCTTATGAGGATGGATGTCTATGGTATTAAAAATTAAATATTTTTTTTATGCCTTGTCCTCTCAAGCCTTGTTATAAGAACAAATTCTCAGCCCTTGCACCTCCTGGTGAGAGTTTATTTATTGACTTCTATTATCTTTATATTTATTGACATTTTCCAGATGCTACAAAATTTATTTTATGTTACTCATGTCATTTTGTTTTTCTCTCTTAAAAGCACCCACCCCAGATAACTTTACAACCTCTTCTTTCCTAACCAGACTTGATCTGACCCTTGATCTCTAAAGAGAACTAACTTTAACCTACTTGCCTCACATCATGTTGTCACTCCCTCTAAGTTTAAAGCAGCCAAGGCACCATTGACCCAGCTTCTTACATCAGTAATGAGTTCCTAAAATGAACTCATTGTAAACCCAGCCTACATCTGTCTTAAGATTAAAAGCCATCATGACACGAGGCTATAGGTGTATTTTGTTTGACTTGGTTGGACCATGGTTGGCTTTGATTAGGTAAGTGCCCTCCTTCAAATCTCAGAGGCACCCCCATGCTGGAGTCTGAGTTTCCTCTCTATCTAAAGATATGAAGCCATGTAAATCTTTGATTTGCAATCTTCTTCTGTATTACACTTGCTTGGACCCTGTCAGTTGTAAATTTCTAAGATATTTACCCTTGTCACTATTTGTATTATAAAGACCTCCCTCCTCACTGTTTGAAGGGGACAGCTGTTGTATAGCTAATTTGTGTGCACAATATCAGCTTTCTTAATTTGATCTAAAATTGGAATCCATAGTCCTTTCTTTGCATCATGGTTTCAACAGAAGTATAACTTACATTTCATTAGCTTCTAAAATCCTTCAGAAATTTTCAGCACCACAGATGGTTTAATAGGTTAAAATTTAGTAGATTAAAATTTCAACCAAAGAAAATATTTTTGTAAACTTTAGCACAACACTAATTTCTAAAGGCATTCCCTCACTGTTAATATTTCACAACATATCTAATGTAAAACCTAGATCCAAGACCAAAACTGAAGGTTCTTTCCAAAACAAAACCAAAATAAAATAAGTAATTTTTAAATGGCATATAATTTACGTAAACATACTTACAAGTTGAAAAAGGAGAGGAAAGAGAGATTGATGTAGCAAATCCAACTGATTGAATACATTTTGTCAGTGTAGATTTTTATAGAGTGTAGTAGACATCAAGTAAAATTCCATATATATTCATGTGCACTTATTTGGAGATACCAGATACCTCTGTGCAGATCAACAAACAGGCAACTAAGAGGAGCCATTCCTCTCAGTGTAGATTTAGAAACTTTATATCTAAGAAGATATTTGTGGGTGCTGCAATAATATCTGGGTGTCCATTTTTCCTATAGATAGAGAGAGTTGGTTTTGCCCCCTCCTCCACACTTATCTGGGGCTGTCCTTTTTCCCAGCAAATTCAAAGGGTTTACTTTTATGTACTTTATCTTCATCTCACTATAATGCACAACCAAGTTCTGCATTTCTAGAAGGTGCAACCATATCCTGGGGTGATAGCCTGCACTATACTTCCATAGTTAAAGAGCTAGATATAGTAAAGACATGGTGATGCAAAACTAATGAACAGTGACTTCAGTGGCTGTAACATGACAAAGAAAAGAATTAATTCAGAAATGTCAGTAGCAAATATATTAGTTCAGAAAGGTCAGTAGTAAAAAAATGCAAAAAGAAAAATATTTACCACAATTGTAACAAAAAAAAAAATCCTAGGAAGTGGAATGCCTGATTTAAATAAACCACATTATATTTCCAGAAGATCTAGTTTTGAAGAAAAGTTCAAAAACTTTCAAGAAACAAGATTGTATAGCCCACTTAGCATAGTGAGGGATGGGGAAGAAATGAACAGAAATTTCTTTTGAAGAAACCCAGAAATTGAATCAAGTAGAAAAAAGATTTTACATTATCTTAAATATAATCACAAAGTTACAGGATTAGTATTAGACCAGCTAGCAAGTACAGAGAAAGAATTCACATTATTATGTAGAATGTGATATCATACAATTTTCTTGATCTTAGTTTGGGTTACCATATGCCTATTTAGAGGGTAAAATTTGATATTTTTATCAAAATGTAAAATACATTTTAAACAAAACTGGTAAGTACAGAAATAGTAATTAAATTTCACCAAGATTCCCACCACACATCATATACAAATACACATAGAGACCTACAACTATTTATTCAAGAGTAAGAAGCAGAAAGCATTCTAAATATGACATATTTCAAAAGAGTTTAAAGATGATTATGTACTAAAGAATAATAAAAATTTATTTGTATATTAAGCAGTATGCAGTATTAGCCTGTGAGGTTTGTTATGTGCATAAATATACATAGTATAAAGATACACATAGAAGTTCTCATGACATAATTTTTCAGTTTATGTATTTATTTATTTATAAAGTTCCAAAATCCTATGGTAAAATTGGTCACCTAAATCCCTTTGATATATATTCTCCTTTTATTTCTGAAATGTTTCTCAGGCTTGTCATTGGGAGTAGAGGTATATACATAGAGATGGACTCCCAGCACTTTATGACTAGTTTTTTTTTTTTATTATACAGTTTTATCCCTTCAATGATAATATGTTTAGTAATTCTGGATCCCTCCTGTCAGAATTCCCCCAGCCAGGTAGCAATCTCCCCCTCGGCCTGTGGGTGGGAGGAGCTCCTCAGAAGCCCCCGACAAGCATGGACTAAGAAAGGTAAAGCTGCCGAGCATGAAATCACCATGCAATGGGGAGTCTTGTCTCAAGCAAGAACTGATTTATTGAGGGGAGGTTGCAGGTTTATATAGGGGAAGGGGTCCAGTGGTGTCCTGTTTCTAAGCTAAGAATGCAGAAGTGTCCTGTCCACGTGTAATGGTATAGATTCATTTAGGTTAGGGCCATGCACTGTCCATGAGCAGGGAACAGAGGCCAGCCAATAAGGTGAGGTGGTGTGGCTCTCTTGAGGCAGCATGGTCAGCCCTGAGCTGACTGCTCAGTGCCATCTCAAGGCAAGCTCCCACATTTCCCCCTTGCTGTTTTTGTAATAGGTGGGGTGAGATGTACTCGAGTGTGTGCCTGTCTTAGGTTGCTCCCATCTTTCAGGGGGTCTGACCCGTCATTGGCTGCCACACTAGCACTTTGGGTCCCATTCACCTAGGGGTTGTCCAGCAGGAATGCCCTGGGGGAGCGGTCTTCTTCCCCATGAGAGAGTTCCTTATAGTGAAGACTGGCCATCATTGCCTGATATTGGTATTCTGAGACCATCAATTTTATGTTCCTGATTTGCTCTTTGACAAAGGCCACTAGCTTATTTATAATAATGGGACCAAAGTTCAGGGCCAGTAGCAGAAGAACTAAGGGTCCAGCTATGGCAGAGATTAGGGTAGTTAGCCATGGGGATTGGTTCAACCAGGATTCATATCAGGTCTCCTGTGATTCCCTTTCCTGTTTCCTTTTGGTGAGTCCCTCCCTAAGTTTCACCATGGAGTCCCTAACAACCCCAGTATGGTCAGCATAAAAGCAGCATTTCTCCCCTAATGCTGCACAAAGGCCCCCCTGTTATCAGAGTATTAAGTCAAATCCATGCCGGTTTTGTAGGACAACTTCTGATAGGGAAGTCAGAAATTTTTTCAAGAGGCTGATAGATTGTTCAATTTGTTCCAAGTCATTATCAATAGCCACCCACAGGGAAGTAAGCCCTTGCTGCTGGGTAACTAATGAGGCAATGCCAGTGTTATTCCCAGCTATTCCCAGTCCAAACAGGGCAGCAACAGAGCTGTGAGGGGTTCTCTTTTTGGTCTCTGTGGGGGTACTTTGTCTTCATCATGGTAGATAATGCAAGGTAAAACAGCCACTATAATACAAAATTCTGGAGATTGGTCAAACACCTGAAATGACATGTGGGGAGTTAGACCAGCTTTTGAGCAAACCCACTAACCCCCTCCATTAGGTGATAATCAACATTGGGTACTCTCTCCAGAGCAAGGGGATCCAAAGTGCTGGCACACAGGCCCATCCTGTGGGATGGCATGGCCCCTATGTAGGTGCCTTGGCCGCTGACCTGGGTCAAGGTCAATCCAGCCCTTTTATTCGTCCAAGTTGTTGGAGTATTATTGGATGAATTGAAAGAAATATTCACTCCTCCTACTTTATAAAAGGGGGGGTTAACATCATAACATAGCCAGCAGGTTTTAGTGAGGTTAGGGTATGACCCATTGAGTGTATCATACATAGCAGAAATAACATCCCATAGGGGATTGGGGGGTCTTATCAAAGGCTCCTGGGGGGGGTGGTGGAACCTCAGGGTGAGGTCATGGGAGTTTGGGGAGAGGTTAGAGGGGACTTGTTTTGGGAGGCCCCACATCTGGAATAAATCAGGGGGTTGGAACCCTGGGGGTGAGTGAGGACTTTATTTGGCCCAATAGCTTGGGTAATGGTTGTCATTTTTTGCCTGACTCCAAAAAGGAGCTCATCATCATATCCATTTTGGTAGAGTCATAGTCCTCAAGAAATACCTCCTCCATCCCAAATGGCTGCGGCTTGGCCTTGGGCTGTAAAATTAATTTGAACTGGATTACAATAGGATCCTTGAGCTCAGTAGTTTTGATCATTTTTAGGAAACTTACATGTGGGAGTCCCATCCCAGGAGACTTGGATGAAGTCATTGGGTTTTCCCCTTTTCCAGGGTATTGTACCTGTGGTTTCGTAGCCCTAGTCTGCACAATAGAAGGATTTGGGGCCTCCACACTTTTGTTGTTTTTTATTCCTGGGGCATACATAGAATGATAACTTTTGAAGAGCCAGTATGCCCCTCCTGCCATCACAGTTGGCTGGGGAATCATGTGTTTGTGCCCCCAGGTTCCATCTGCCAATTGGCATAAGTTGGCTGTCAGGGGGGGAAACCAAGTTTTCGGGTGAAGCCCCGTGACACTGAATGCAATAACTCCAGAGCCTGGGATAAATACTTCCTAGGTGATGTTATAGGCATGATAGGGTTTGGGATTAGTTTCCTGAGAAAGATCACCAAGGACCAGGAAAAGAAACATGTATACCTTCATACTAGGGGACTACAGTATGATTAAAGAGACTGAGCCCTGTTGAGACACACATTTCCATAATGAAGGTGATCAGGGAGATGACCCATGCAGGTAAGGCCAAGGATCCAGAACTATTTAGGCACTCCTGTAAGACATAAATATTCATTCCTCAAGAGAGAGATTTTCTCTTGGGCAGGGGTTATTAGATGGAGTATATTTAAGATTTCTTTCTGGGACCCATATAGGTTGTTTTTCTCTGTGAGGGAACACAGAACTAAAGCCTCACCCAGAACTTATGAGCGGGTCAGGGCCTCTCCAGTCGCCTGCCAGAGCATCTTTCCACTGAACTTCAACGTCAACGTATGGTGCTTGTTTTGACCAATGTCTCTGAGATGCTGTCAGAGGACGGTCCTTAGAAAAATTTAAAATATTTAGTGTAAGCAATGCCAGCCTTAGTTGGGTATGGGGGTCTGTTCCCCCTTTTTGTTTTTGTAATTGATCTTTTAGGGTTTTATTATGTCTTTAAATAATGGCTTGACTTTGAGGTTTATAAGAAATTTTAGTAGTATGTTTAATATGTCAGGAGTCACACTAGTTTTTAGATATTTGTGAAATAAATGTTGGTCCATGATCTGTTTTTAAAGACCAGGGTACTCCCATAATATTAATAACCATCAATAAAGTTGTAATAACATTTTGGTGGTTTCTCCAGCTTGAGCCAAGGCAAATGTAAAAGAGGACTATGTGTCTATAATCACATGGACATATTTTTGATTGCCTTCTTATTTTTATAAGTAAAACACAAAGATTTTGAATATTTGAAGTAATTATAGAGGCAGCAACTAAGGAGAAATGTTCTTAATATAAAGGACCATTATTTTGTCAAAGGCATGGCATAGGAGTTGTATGATTAATGAAAATAGTTGTCAGGTCATTGTAGGATCATATCTAGCTAAATTAGCTTTGGGTAAAGACTTTTTAATTTTATAACTTTTTATCATTTACTTTAAACCTTTTTTAACATTTACTTTAAATCTTTTTGTTTCTTTTACCAGATGAAGACTTTATTATATAGAAATACTTTCTTCTTCCTTTCATTAAGCATCATATCTAGAATCTTTAATTCCCTTCTATTTACATCCCAAAATAATCCTTGTAAATTTCTGAATTTAGGTAAATTACTCCCTTTTAATGATAAGAAATACTGTTATTTATAGTACTTTGAATAAAACAGTAGAAATTTTTAGGCCTTCATGTGTAGAACCCAAACACAAAGGATAATTGACTCCCATTTTTAAATCAAATTAAAGCAAGCCTACACTGTGTACATAAATCAGTTGTATAGCTTAAAGGTTGTCCCCTTTAAGCAGTGAGGGCAGCAGCTCCATCCAGAAGCAGGGAAGTCTGCAACAAGAGAATCATAAAGGTAGGTTTACAATTAACAAGTTCTGGCAGTAGCAATACAGAGGCAGGTAGCAAGTTAATGATTTACATGGCTCAACATCTTAGAGAGGGAGTTAACTCAGGTCCCAGCATGAGGGTGCTGCTTAGATTTTAAGGAAGGTAATCACCTAATAAAAACATGGTCCAAGCAAGTAAAACAGAAAATTAAACCTTTATGATCTCTTGTTGAATTGGCTTTCAACCTTAAGATAGAATCAGGCTGTGTTAGAGAATTACATTTATTTACCATTTATGAAATCACAATGCTTAAGTACATAGAACTACACCTGTTGGGCTTTAAATTAAGTAATTTTGTTTTAGTGATGACAAAGCAATTTTAAATCCTTCATTGAGCAACAACTTTATGAAACCCACATTTATAGAGCTTGTCCCATATGTTAAGTTTGATCTATTTAATTTTAACTGAGGCTATCCATAAAAACCACATTTAGTTAGCACTTTTAAGTCATCATTTTTTGCTGAAGGAAATCCTAGAAAGAAGAATGATTAATTACACTTAAATATTTTATAGAGAACAATATCCTTCATTGTCCAACCATCCGGAAAGAAAAATGTGAGGTAGTGATTTTAAAGACTTTATTAATTTTATTTGTTTATGCAATTTAAATTAAATTTTGAATCAATTGAATGAAAGGTATTTGGATCCATTTTTTTAATTTTAGTTTATGAGTGCTCCATATATTAGATTTGATACACAGACATTGGTAAACAATACACAAGACAAAACACGTATAGACATCACATGAAAAACAGAAGCCTCTTGATTTAAAGGTATACCTTGTAAATTGGTTTTTGAGCAAAGTAGAGTGTAAAAAAAAAATTTTTATAGTTGGATAAACTATGTCTGATCAGAAATCTTAATTTTAGCACACAGAGTCAAAATTAGGAGCTAAAAATATATATATATATATATATAGAATTCAAAACCCAAGAGTCCTGGAAAAAATGACATAGCTGTTAATTGTTTCAATAAAGCAACATGAGAAAAAAGGAGAGGGAGAGAGGAGGAAAGGGGAAAGAGAAACCTCAAGTAAACTTGAACATAACTCCATTTTGTTTCTTGGTTTCAAATCCCCTATAAGGCTTTCCCTTAGCAGTGGAATGTAAATTCCCACTCAGTTTGGCCCTGGGAACTGTTATCTATCTGGAGCCTTTTTTTTTTTAACCCTTTCTTCCCCAGTTGGCATTTAGGCCAAGTTTGGGTATAAAACTTTATAAAAAATTATCTAGTATATACTGGAATTGCAGGTTGTTTCCAAGAAATTTCTCTTATCAAAAGAGGATTTGGAATATAAGCCAAATAAGCATAGGATTCTGCATTAACAATACCTATCTGGAAAGTTACAATAGCAAACATTGCCAAAATAAATTAACAGAATTAAGAAATTGACTGGCTCTTTGCAGTGTGTTTTCTGCTTTTTGAGTCAATTTTTTAATTGTCCCCAAGTCAGGGGAGCAACCAAAGGTGGATACAGCAGTTGGAGCTCCGGCTTTGGGGCGATGGGAGAAGGGATTTGTGAGTCCTGGAGGAGGGAATGGGGTCCAGAGGGTGCAACAGGATTACCTTTTTGTTCCTGGGCTTTAGAACAAAGGGTATGCTCTCCAATAAGGAGTGTGCCTCAGAAGGAGGCAGGGCCGAATTCCCCCTTTTGGGCTTAGCCTGCTGGTCAGGTAAAAAATAGCCCTTTATAGCCATAAGTGTGGGGTACACTACCATGCGGGGTTTTCCCCCAAAATTGACCTCTCATTTATGCACCAGTTTTTCCATTTTATCCCAGATATCTACATTAAAGAAATTAGTTGTCGGAAGCCAGAGAGTAGCACATGTCAGTGTCTTCCAAACTTTTTCACCTTGATTATCTGAAATCTCTAAGCCTCTAGTGCAGGGTCAGTCACTGTCGAAGAAGTTTGCCCCATCTTTCCAGAGATGCTTTACCTTGTTTATTTCCTATTAGCTCAGTCCAGCGATTATGTACAAGTCAGGTCCCTGCGACGTCCCAGGTTCCTCGGCCCCTTCGTGTCCCTGTTCAGGTGCCAGATGTCGGGGTTCCCCCAGCCAGGTAGCAATCTCCCCCTCAGCCTGTGGGTGGAAGGAGCTCCCCAGGAGCTCTCAACAAGCACAGGCTAAGAAAGGTAAAGCCACCTGGCATGAAGTCACCACACACCGGGGAGTCTTGTCTCAAGCAAGAACTGATTTATTGAGGGGAGGTTGCAGGTTTATATAGGGGAAGGGGTCCCAGTGGTGTCCTGTTTCTAAGCTAAGAATGTGGAAGGGGGCTGTCCACGTGTAATGGTATAGATTCATTTAGGTTAGGGCCATGCACTGTCCATGAGCAGGGAACAGAGGCCAGCCAATAAGGTGAGGTGGTGTGCCTCTCTCAAGGCAGCATGGTCAGCCCAGAGCTGGCTGCTCAGTGCCATCTCAAGGCAAGCTCCCACACCTCCCATTAAATTTTATTAGTACACTCTAGTCCCTGCAAGAAACCATGTTATCTCATACATTTAAATATTCTAAGAAGTATGGCTGTGGCACTCATTGACAATCAGTCCTACATAAAGACAGAAATATAAACTTATAATTTTCTCAGATTTCTGTGAGGCTGAGTATAACCACAGCATTTTGAACAAAGGGATATCTAGAATGTAGCTGTGGAGGACAGAAATTAAACTGAACCTGAGTTAATACATGATAGCTGTATGGTGGGAAGACTGGATAAAACAAAACAGAAGAACATGTGTTCCCCACAACCTGAAATATCACCATGCACTAAACAAGTACATACATTTGGAATATCTGATACAGTGTTTAGCTAGTTATATTTAGATTTTTTACAGTAGTACTTGAAATCCTAATGAATACATTTTCCACATTGCTTTAATTGTGATTTAGGATATTTAAGTTCTCAAAATTATACAAAACAAATCTGACTTAGTACAGTCAATAATCTTTTATACTGCTTATAGTCATAACATGTTTTCAGAAATATAAATTGTATCAGATTATTGGATTTTACTTATTTTTTTCCATTTATGTATTTTGTATATTTTTTATCTACATGTTTCTATATATTTTATTGTCTTATCTGCAACAGAATAATATATTTTATTAACATCAATTTGTGAAATTCTCTATTAAGTGCATTTACTAATTTCTGACTTTAACATATAAGAAATAAGACAACAAATATTTTTTCATACATGATGTCTTTAAATAACTAACTGACATAGTGTAGAAATTATGTAGAAATAAAATAATTGAGTCAAAAACAAGTGTATTAATGTCTGTGAACTAAAGACCAAAAGTTCCACCACTAAATATGTAATCAAGAAATTTAAAATAGATATTTATATAAAACTCACAATGTTTGTAAGAGTGCTATTCCAACCAGCAAAATAGGAGTTCATTACTGAGAAACCTCATAGTTGACAGGGCCTCATTCAGGCACAACAATTATTTTCTTTCCTTTTAGATATGAATTTGTCAGTTCAACTGCCTAATAATGCATATACAGAATGCCAGCAAGATGGCAGAATCAAGGAAACTACAATATCATAGCAGCACCCTGAAAGTGAATTAAAAGGTTGTGATAAACTAAGGTAGGAAGTCTTAGTTGACAACTGAGTGCACTAGCTAGCACTCAGATGAAAACAAAAAGAAATGTGTTTCTACATAGGAAAAGAATATAAATAAAAGCAACAGATGGTGGCATCACTTACCAAAAGTGGTAACTCAGTGGAGGAGAGGAAGCTTCCCTTTACTGACACTAAAGAAATTATTCCAACATTTTAAAAAAATGATACAGCTGTCCAGTAAATTCACAATCTGAGAAGAAAATAATCTTAGAAACAAGAAACAATGAACAGGCACATGGAAAGCCTCAGAACTTCTCAATAAAAGAGAGAGGCTATGATTACTTAAATGCACTTTATTCAAATTTCCCCAGCAGAAGACTAGTAATCTCTGTAGTTTACTGTGTTAAAATTTTGATCTATTTTTTCTTTCTTTTTTTGTTATGTCAGTTCCACTATATTTTTAAACTTCTTGGTATACTTACTTTTAGAACACCTAAGATTAAACAGCCACCTAAGGAACTACTTTTCAGTGGTCAGAAGTCTCCATGCCTTTAGTGATTTTAGCCAGAGACATAAGAAAACACATAGGGAGAAATTTGGAGTGATGGAAGAAGCTCTCAGTATTTTAGTCTGCAAAGCCAAAAAAGAAAAAAAGAGCCCTTTCGTTGAAGTTGGCAGTCTGAGTTCTTGAATAAGGCAAGTGGCTAATGTGAGTGGGAGGGTGATTATAGTCAGGGAAAAAAAAATGTGAATCAAGTGCTATTCCCCTACCCTCCCAAAAAAGGACAGTAGAATGAATCAGATATTATTACCCTGGGTACATAAAACTATATGAGCAGTAGGATTTGACATCACGTACAATCAGAAAAATTAGAAATTATACTCCATTATATACAATGTATCAAAGTGCATTATACTGTAATGTATAACTAATTAAAACAAAAATTTAAAAAAAAGAAAAACAGCAGGGCTGGGCTGTAGCTCAGTGGTAGAGTGCTTGCCTAGCATGCACAAGGCAATGGATTTGATCCTTAGCACCACATAAAAAGAAATAAATAAAATAAAGACATTCTGCCCATCTACAACTACAAAAAAATTAAAAAATAAAACAAAACAAGGGGGCGGTTCCAAGATGGCGGCCTAGACGGACGCTGTGGTCAGTCTCTCCAGAGCCAGAGGTTGAAGTTGTGGAAATACCATCTCCCAGCCAGTTTCTGGATATCATCATACAGCTACCCGGGCAGGAATTTCACTTGCGCGTGTAAGCAGGGCCACCAGCCAGCAGCCATTGCCACAAGCAGAGTGACTTCAGCAGCAAGTGGCAGCGGAGCTCAGCGGCAGCGGAGCTCAGCCGCAGCGGCTCAGCCCAGGGCTCGCCCCGGGCGGGGCCTGCTTCTACAGGGGTACCTCG
>PVHX01025257.1:0-22651 GCA_004024805.1 Geosciurus inauris | reverse complement strand
TAAAATATATCACTGTCAATTTTTCTGTTTATTACTATATGAGATTTATCTAAATAGTCTTCCCTCAGTTTCCACAGGAGATGGCTCTAGGACCCCTTCTGAACATGGAGATACCAAAATCCATGCTCCATTTTATACAAAAATGCTTAGTATTTGCATATAACCTACATACATCATTTCATATACTATTTTTTTTTTTTTAAATCCAGTACTGGAGATTGATTCTAGAGGTACTCTACTACTGAACTACTATGTCCCCAGCCCTTTTTAGGTTTTTTTGATGCAGGTTCTCACTAAGTTGCCCAGGCTGGCCTCAAACATACAGTCCTTCTGCCTCAGCCTACCAAGTAGCTGGGAATATAGGCATGCACCACCCCACCCAGGTCATCCTTCCATATACTTTAAATAATCTATAGGTTATTTATAATAGCTAATGCAATGTGAATGCTATGTAAATAGTTCTTATGCTGTATTGTTTAGGGAATGATAAGGGGAAAAAATGGTCTGCATATGTTTATTACAGATGCAATTTTTTTTCCAGTTATATCTGATCTAGGGTTGGCTGAATCCATAGATACAGAGCCCATGGATACAAAAAGGTGACTGTACTTAGAACTGCAGTATCTAGGAGAAAATGCTCTAAGGTTTCTCTTGCATTTGTATATTTTTTTACTGAGAAGCATCTTCAGCAGAATCAAGCTCTCTAACTGTTGGACTTCTGAGGCTACATATTACAGTGCAAATTGAATACTTAGTGCATCTCCCACATCAGTGCAGAAAACGTGAGGATTGAGAATGGTTTCCCAAATTTGACTAAAACAGAAGTCTTTCTTAGATTGCCCTTACTTAGATTAATTAATTTAGACATGTAAGAATACTCTGATACTTCCCTTATGATACTTACTAAACCCACACAAAATTAACATATATATTATATACCTATATGTTATATTGTCAATTTTAAAGTCAACTGCTTTAAAATTGATGAGCATATAATTTACCTCATTAATGCGTTTTATTGAAACACTCTTACTACATTAAGAAAAACCTTTCACCTGTTTTCTATTTTTTAACTTTTATCCATAGAATTTTACATTTGATGACTTTACTCAGAATCCTTCAAATATTCTCTTCCATCCCAGTGAGAGGAAATAAATTATGCCCTGCCATCAAGAAGATAAAATCAGCAATAGGACAACCGCTATAGATCAGTTGGTGCCTTTTCCTTTTGACAATATGCTTCATTTTGATAACAGAAGGATTTAGCCACCTTGCTCAACCCAATTTAAACTTCACACAGGGTCATACACTAGTAATGAGAAACTGGATTTTCACAGTTGTATCCTGGAGGAAACTCCCAGCCCCCACCCCCAGACTTAATCTGTAGCTTTGGTCATTGGCTTCTATACAATGAGTTTTCAGTAGCAAGACCATAGGAGCACTGCCTCAAAAAGTAGTTTTTGTGGGTTTCCTTTTCCAATGTGCAACAAATAAGAAACATTCTTTTCCAAGCTTCCTTTGCTAATGGCAGTGTCACTGCATAAAACATATACATATGAGCATATAAATGCAAGGACCTGGCCTGCTGGTATTTTCAGGAATCTCTTCCCATTTTTTTCCTAAAGAGATGGGTATGAGAACTCAAAAAGGGAATATTTTAGCCATTTATATATGATATTTTATAATCTTAATTTTTTGGGCTAAAAATGTGGATCAAGACATGTAGATAAATGCCCTTTAGTATATGAGTTAAGAATTTGTAATACTTTCCAAATAATGACCCAATTCAAAATGAACTAAGAAGGAATATTGTATCTTCCAAATTCTCCATCATGCTCAACACTTTCTCATTGTGCATGACATTACCTATCACATAACTGGAAAGCACCAACAATCAATTGCTTTTTCTCTTTCTAAGGTTATATATGATACTCTGGGCAGAAATATTTCTTCATGATGGGAAAGGCATTTCCAAGATTAAATGTTAAAGGTGAACATGAGTATGAAGACAAAACTTCAGTCTTCATGTAGAGAAAGAGGAAAGAGATAAGCAAAATAGAAGTTAGACCCTACCATTTGCCCATCTCTATCTTAATAGACTGTAAAATATAGGACTTGGCCAGAGATTATCCCGTTTGGCAGTAAGATATTGAAGAGTTGGTTTGTCAGGTACAAAATAAAAGGAAATCATATTTACAATAATTAAGGAAGAGAAAGCCATTCTAATAGGGAATAATTGGTATTATTCCTAATCTAACTCCTCAAGTTCAAACTCTTCAGTTTATTCTTACAAAGAATATGTGGGCTTCGAATTTTGTGTCTCGAGGTAGAACGCAATCAGCATTAATTAAAATATTCTTGCTTATAATTATGCCCATAATAGATTCAAAGACTTTGTAGACTCAGAGAGCTCCAAATTATTTAGCTAAATATGCACATTCATGTTTATGTTTGTTTACTTAGGGTTTCTTCTCCATGGACTGTTATAACTTTATACTAATGTGGTTTTTAATACAATCAATCATTTCCTAAATTCCCATCTACTCCACGCAACTTTTCTGAAATTACCAAGTAATAATTCTACGTAGTTTGCCTTATCTCTGCCTATTGCTTTTTAACAAGCACTCTGTGTTCACACATTAGTTTGTGGGTTCACTAGAGTTCTGATTTTGATCTTTTTGTCTTGCTCTATATATTCTCCTAGGGCAATCGCTTTTGCTTCAAGAAAGTACAACTAACCTTGAGTCCTAAATTGTTATGGTAAGCTCTGACCAATTGTCCTGTAGACCTTCCAGGTGAACACATCTAATACTGTACTCATTATGGCCACCTTTCTCAAATTTGCTGTAAGGTTTGAATTCTCAAATGTGATTAATGATGTTACTGTCAACTTCAGTCATGTGCTGCATAATAAAGTTTTGATCAATGATGGACCACATATACCATGATGGTCTCATAAGATTATAATGAAGCTGAAAAATTCCTATCACCTTGCATTTTTACTGTATCTTTTCTCTGTTTAGATACTAAAATATTTGCCATTGTGTTACAGTTGCCTACAGTATTCAGTACAGTAACATGCTGCACAAGTTTGTAGCGCAGGAGCAATAGGCTATACCATATGGCCTGGCTGTGTAGAAGGATATATCATTTGGGTTTGTGTGAGTACAAAATTGTCTGACAACCCATTTTTCAAAACATATTCTTGTTATTGGTGACATAGAACTGTTAGTTGATCCTCTTCCTCCCTCTTTTCCAACTAAGCCTGCAAATCTCAATTACATATGTCTCAGAGAAAGCATTTTCTTCCACTTCCAATGTTGTGGTAGCAAGCAAGCCTTCATTGTCTGGACTAGAAAAAGCTTCTTCCTCTCTGATATCCCTGATGCATGATTTTCCCACTCTTTTCTACACCCATCACTATTACTTGAGATACATGCAAAGCACATAAAACTCTTTGCAAAATTCCACTGGATTTTTTTTTTACCTCTAGGATTAAACACAGATATGTAAGAAAAATTTGTTGGGGAATAACCTTGGTCATGGTTCCTAACAATCTTTCAATTTCATATCTTCCTCTCTCTCCCATCTTGTTTCCCAGTTGACCCTCAGCTCCAGCCAGTATTTCAATATGCCCCTAACAAAAATTCATTTTGCCTTTAAATCAATACTTGACTTAAATCAATTGACTTTCCTTTTCTTCCTTTACCCATCAGTCCTACCCTAAACTTTTTAGATTTTAGAGTTTTATTTGTTTCATAAAGTGTGATTATAGAGACTATTTGAAGTTTTAAAAAACTTTTGTGCAATCTTTTGGGTAGAAAGTTTTTAAATCCTACCAGTATATTCTCAGATGAGAGTGTGTGTTTACAATTTTAGAACTGATAAAAACCAGTCATAAGTCTAATAGGGAAATAAAATGATCTTTTGCTCAGTAATTTGTGTGAAAAAAATCTGATTTAATCGAGTCAGTGAAGAGAACACAAACACAAATAGCTTTTATATGTATACACACACACACATACACACACACACACACACATATGTGCAATGGTTGGTTCCTAAATGGAATAACAGAGACTATGACCCAGAAGAAGGAAATATTACTACTGAGACTGAAGAAATTAATCAGTTCTGTCTACAATTCAGAATAAATTAAAATGAAGATTAGGTTCTAAATAATCTGAAGCTGTTACTGAAGCATTAATGATTGAGGAAGATGTTTCACTTTTTATTATGGAAATACCAAACATAGAATTAGCATAGGAAGAATAGTGCTAATGAATTCCTGTTCTCCAATCAACCAACTTTAACATTTAGTAACTCTTTGTCAATCCCATGTCATCTCTCCCCAACAAGTCAATTTTGCTGGAGCAGTTTGAGGCAAATCCCTATTAGCATACCATTTTATTTGTGCATCTGACTTAAAGAATTTTTTCTTTTTAGAAAACAATAATACCATTACCGTACCTAAGGAAATTAGCAAGAATGCCCTAACTGCAATTATTATTAACACTATCATATCTTTATACATCTTTATTATTAAATCATTATTAGCTATAATTCATTGCTAGCCTATCCAATTGTTTTCAAATTTCTTTGATTATCTCATAAATGTCTTTCTGTAGTTGTGTTAAATGAGAATTACACATGACATTTTTAATATGTTTAAGTATCTTTTAATCTATAAAACTTCATGCAATTCTTTTTTTAATTTTGTCACTTATTTGTTGAATGCATCATGCCATTTATCCCATAGAATTATTCATATTCTGAAAAAAATCCCTAATTACCCTTTAAGATCTAGCTCACATGTTCATTTGGGGATACTGTCACTGATTTCTGAGACAGATTTTCTCTTTGCATCTATTAATTCATAGAATTATCAGGTTACCTTGTAGTTGTTTACATGTCTTTCTTGTTCAATAGATTAGAAGACCCTTGAAGACAAAACCTTGCTGTATTCATCTTTAATTTCTCAGGCCTTCATGCATTTTGAAGGCACCAATAAATGGGCCTTCACGAATTTTGACTAATGAATGCATAAATGAATAAGACAGAAAATAAGTCTTACTTGGAAAGAAAAGTTGGCAGAAGAACATAATCATTAGGAAAGAAGATAAAGTACAATTTCATGAATACTTTCCATGCATCATATATAGGACTGCATGACTTGATGGCATGTATCATGTGTTCCTTTCCGTAACTATCTAATTCTTACATGAAAAATGATAAAAGTGATTGTGTTATTCATATGAATTTATAACCCCAGTTTTCTTTTGTAAAGTTTTTATGATGAAATAATTACAGTCTTATGGGAAATTGCAAAAAAAAAAAATTCAAAAGAACGAATTGATATGCATACAATACAATCATTACAGGCTATTTTCAGTTTCCTTCAGTTTTTACATTAACTTACTCTGTCTATACATGTGTATGTGTGTGGATCTATGCAATATACAGTACAGGTTTGTATAGACATGGGCAATTTGATAGAACCCCAGTTTTGATGGGCATATTTGTCTTCTAGTTTAAAATGACCTGAATCATGAAGTCATATAGAATAAATAGTATTAGCTGTAGTTTAGATTTTTATCCAAGTGAAAAATTTAAATTTGACTATACTTCTATTTCTGATGTGAAGTTATAACATATGAAAACATATAATTCAAAAACACATTGATAAGCCAGGAGTGGTGGCAAACACCTGTAATCCCAGCTGCTTGGAAGGCTGAGGCAGAAGGATTGTGAATTCAAAGCCAGCCTCAGCAACTCAGCTGAGGCTTTACACAAAATACCAGGATAAACTCACTGAAGCCTAAGGATGAGGATGTGGTTTCTTTTTATGTGGAAAAGGGAGAATGGTTCAGCACTTGCTGCCTGAAGTTGTGACTTCAAAGGAAGCTCCCAGAAGATCTGTGGGTGGGGGGCAAACACCTTCCTAGTGGGAATGGAAGCTAAGTTCTAAGGGGAGAGTTTTGGACAATCACTGTAGGACTAGGTTCTCAACTGAAAGTCTGGAGTCAGCCAAGAGGGGGAGGGACAAGGAGGAGCTGACAAAATGCCATACCTGGGAGGTCATGACTCCGTGAGAAAAAAGAGAAAAACTGAAGTCCCCTACTAAAGATGAATTCACCAGCTAAAATTCAAGAAAGATCTCAGAAAGATCATCAACTACGTCAAGTATTGGAACATGAATTTATTTCAGATAGAAAAAAGAGGAAACTCTGATAATAGATTTAAGTTATGCATGCCCAAGATGTTTTAAAAGATAATTGAAAGGCATTCATTTAAAAAAGAGAGGAAAAGTTGATGAAAAAGGAGACCCAAGTAAAGAAAGAATAGCTAGACAGGGGAAAAAATTATTGGATATATTTAAAATAAGAAAAATTATACTTTAAAATAAATATTAATCAAGAGTTTCAGTTGGGAGAAACAGAGACTTAAGATATATATCATATATATGTATATAGATATGTATAGATATATCTATCTCTCTATGATAGAATAAAAAAATCCAACATATATCTGATAATTGTTCTAGAAATATAGAGTTAAGTGAGAGGGAAAGAAGTAAGGTTTGAAGAGACTGAAAACTATCAGAAGAAAAATTAAAAAATAATCCACAAAGTAATTAGATCAATAGCAGATATCTTATTATCAATTATTACCAGAAGTAATGTTTTAATAGCTTTAAAATGTTGAGAAAAAAATGACCAGTCCAGAATCCTTAAAATCTTGTATTGAAATATTTCAAATATATCTTAGGGTCAATCTAAAATTATATATTCAGCTAACGTAACATACAAGAGTGTGCACAAAAAATTATTTTGAATATAGAACTGAGGGAATTTATAACCCAAGACCCTCACTTAATAAATAAAAACAATTATTAAAGGTAGTTCTTTGGCAAGAATAAATGTGAACTTAGAGGGAAGGTATAAATTGACAATAAAGGTGATGAACACAATAGAGATGGATGACATGTCCTGTTTGAATATATGGTGTTCCCCAAAGGTCCATGTGTTAAAGTCTTGTTTCTCAGGCTGGCATTATTGGGAGGTGGTGGAAACTTCAGGAGGTGGGGCCTGGTGGGAAGTGCCTAATTTATTGGGAGTATACCCTGTAAGGGGATAGTGGACCCTCAGTCTCTCTCTCTTTCTCTTGGCTTCTTGTCCATCAGGTGAGCAATTTGTTCCACCATACTCCCTACCATTGCCATCTAGTAGGCCTGTGAAAAACCCAAAGTGATAAGTATGCCCATGTGGAACCTCCAGAACTGTAAGCAAAATAAACATTTTACCTTTATAAGTTAATTATCTCATAGATTATGGTAATGCTGACTAGTACAGTATGTCAATAATTTTAACAAATTATTGATCCTATTTAAAAAGGAAAGACCATCAAAATTTGTGTGTATGTTTAAAGCAGGTAAAACAATAACAGGATGAAGATAAAATATGGGATGGTCTTGCTATTCAGGGAGGAGAATGACATGGATAAATTTAGACTATTAAAAAGTATAGTTCTACATCTTAAAATTAAGGGTATAAAAAGCGTACAGATTGGAAAGGAAGAAATAAAACTGTTCCCATTCGTAGATGTCTTAAATGTCTATCGAACAAAATTTCAAGGAATAAAAAAAAAAACCTTCTATAACTAGTGAGTGCAACAAGGCCATAGAATACTATGTACAAAAATCAAACTTTTACATATAATAATGTTAACTTATACATATGAACTTATGCTAATATTTATATTGAAATGCAAAAACCCTAGAATAGGCAAAATAATTCTTTAAAAAAGTGAGAGGAATCACTCTATCCAGTATTAAGGTCTGCTATGTAGTTGTAATTGTCAAGACAGTGTAGTATTGATGGAGAGATTAAAGCAAAAAATCAATGGAACAGAACAGAGAATTCAGAAGAATATTCAGACAAATATTCAAAGATGCAAAAGTAATTCATCACAAGAAGGAAAGTTCCTGTACAAGTGGTGAACATCTATAGGTAAAAATAATGTTTGACCTAACTATCATACCTTTTTCAAAAATCAACTCAACATGAATCATGGACTTAAATGTAAAGCTTAAAACTATATAACCATAAGAAGAAGAAGAGGAAGAAGAAGGAGGAGGAGGAGGAGAAAAAAAGACAAGACAAAGTCTTTGGAGTGTATAGCTAGGCTGACTTCTTTGACTTAAAACCAAATCCATGATCCCTAAAAGAAAAATGGATACATTTGACCTAGCAAAAATTAAAACTTTTGCAATGTGAAAGATCTTGTAAAGAAGTTAAAAAGATAAGCTACAGACTGAGAAGAAAATATATGTCAACCACGTATCCAATTTAGAACTTGCGTTTAGCATTTAGAACATATGACAACTTGCCCAAACATGGCAATAAAAAGCAAATAACCTAAATAAAAATGGCAAAATAAATTTTGTTAGTCAGCTTTCTGTAACAAAATACCTGAGATAATCAACTTATAAAGAGGAAAGGTTTAATTTGGCTCACAGTTTTGCAAGGTTTAGCCCATGATCAATTGGTCCCACTGGTTTTGGGCCTGTAGGGAGGCAGCACATCATGGTGGCAATGCATGGTGTAGTCAAGTGTGTTTTCATGGCCAGGTATGAAGGAGAGAAAAACAAAACAAAGCAAAACAAACAGAAAAACCCCAGAAGGTACCATAGTCCCACAATCTCCTTTGAGGGCATGCCTTCAGTGATGTAAAACTTTCAACCTTCCACTGGGTCCCACCTCTTAAAGGTTCTGTACTTGTGAATAGTACCACATGCTGGTGACCAAGTCTTTAACTCATGGAACCTTTTGGGACATTTCAGATGGATGGCATGGCTTTTGACTGAGAAGTTTATGCAGATGGAAGATAAGCATGCAAAACATTATTCAGAATCATTAGTCATCAGGGAAATGAAAGTTAACACCACAATGAGAAATCACTCATACTTACATGATGGTTAAAATATCAAATAATGAAACACAATGGTATCATCATTCTGGAAAACAGTTTGACAGTTTTTTTTTTTAACTTAAATGCGCAAATATCACACAACTCAGCAATTACACTCTTGAGCAATTATTCCAGACAAATGTAAATGAAAACTTGTACAAAAATGTTCCTAATGACTTTATTGATAATGGCCCAAACAATAAATGACTTAGATGTCCTCCCACAGGCAATTAGCTAAAAAATAGAGCATATCCAATCCATAAGAAAGAGTACTACTAGTATAGTTCTACAAAGGAGCATATATTAAACCACTTGGATAAATCCAGGAAATATGTGGAATGAATCTAATTCTAACCCTCAGTAACCTAGACAGGCCCTGCCTTAAAATAAAAAATAAAAAGGGCTGGGAAGTAGCTTATGGTAAAACACCCCTGTGTTCAATCTCCAGTACCAAAAGGGGGTGGGCAGCATTTCCAAACATTTACATACTGTGTTAGTCCATTTACATAACATGTGTGAAATGACAACATACAGAAGTGGAGAACAGTGTCATGACTACCAAAAACCAAGGATGGAGGTATGGGAGAAAAGTTGAATGTGGTTGTAAGAAAGCAATAGAAGGGATTTTTGTGGGGATGGAATTGTTTTATGACTTGACTATAACTAATTGTTCTGGTTTGAACATGGTACTGTATAGTTTTGCAAGATATATTTACCATTGGAGAAAGCTGGATAAGGAGAAACAGGTTTTCTTTTCACTCTCCCTGCCCCTTGAATATACATTTTTGGGGCCAGAGTCTCACTGTGTTGCCTAGGCTGTTCTTGAACTCCTGAGCTAAAGCAATCCCCTAGCTCAGCCTCCTGAGTGCTGGAATTACAAGTGTGTGCCACTGTACCCGGCTTCTTTATTTATAATTGCTTACAACTATATGCAAATGTATACTTATCTCAAAAAAGTTTAATTAGAAAGTAGAAATGCATTAATAGTAAATAGTAATTTTAATAGCATATATGTGCAACTTCCAAGTGAGCAGCAAATAATTACATACAGGCACACATACATATATAAGATTGACAATATTTATAACTATCAATATAGGAGAATTTGAGAAAAGAAAACGAAAAGCGAAATAATTGCCTGCCTGCATACATACATAAAAATTTACTATGAAAAAACAAAAACATAAAAAGGTCAAAGTTTGTCCAATAAATAGTATTCAGTTCACATATTAGAGGTTTGATGTTTCCCAGAGGAGAAAACTGAAATCCATGGACCTAAATGAACAAATCTGATCCAGGGTCCAGGCTGAAACCCAGTCCCTCTAATTCCCATGTTTGCATATGATAAACAAACAAACAAACAAACACATAAATAAAAATTCTACCCTAGAAATGACCCGCTCTTCCAAATATATCCCATTAGACTTGCTGGCATGTCCTGAGAACTCTTCAAATCATAAAAGAAGTGAAATATGCCCGAAAACTGAATTAAATTTTTCGTCAGAGTAAAGGCTTTTCTGAATTTCGAAGGTCATTTAGATTTTAATTTTGCCATTTTTCAATTTCTCAGCATGTGTCTAAGGAAACCTACTCTGAATCTAAAACTCAGGAACATGATTCCTCAAACAAGTAGCTGTGCTCTGTCTGAGTCCCCAGGCTTCTAAAAGTCCGAGGCTCCCCCACCCTCAGGGCATGCTGGGTTTTCTGATCTTGAGCTTGTGGTCTGACTTCCACCTTGGACCTGATGAGGAAGAATGCATCACAAATCAAGTGATGGTTGAGTGAGGTTGACCACAGTCTCTGTATCTTAATATTATTCTCTTTCCTTTCATGGTCATAAAAATAAGTTGAGGGGATAAAGATAAATGTTATTGGCTCTAGAGACAACTATACAAGACTTGGATCTGGGTTTGCATACCATGGATGCCATTTCTTTGCTCTGTGATCAAAACTAAATTATTTGACTATCCTGGGTTTCAGTTTCTTGATCTGTAAAATGTAGAACCATTAAAACAACTTGCTAAGATTCTAAGAATCAATAGGATTAACCTGTATAGGCTCCAATTTGAGAATTCAATATGTTTTTTAAAAAATGAGTTTGAATTATTTTTGAGAGATATAAATATATTAGTAGTAGTAAAAGTATTTTAAATACCTATTGCACTGTTTTCCTATGACAACTTCAGGTCAAACATTTCCCCCACACTTACATACTTCTGTGAATGCCTACTGAACTAGTGTGATTAATAACACCAGACAGTAGCAATAGACATGCAAAGATGATAGGCTAAGGAAAATGACTATTGGTTGACCTAGAATGACCGTGGAGCCAAACTATAGAATGAGGCTAAAATAATGATGTTCAGAAGGACGAAACAATACTAACGTGGTGTTCACAAGTTCTTGGTGAAAAAACTACTACAGCATTGTAATGGTCAATTTGAATTGTCAACTTGATTGGATTAAGAGAAACTGATGAGCCGGGCGCGGTGGCTCAAGCCTGTAATCCCAGCACTCAGGGAGGCTGAGACAGGAGAATCGCGAGTTCAAAGCCAGCCTCAGCAATGGTGAGGCGCTAAGCAACTCAGTGAGACCCTGTCTCTACATAAAACACAAAATAGGGCTGGGGATGTGGCTCAGTGGTAGAGTGCCCCTGAGTTCAATCCCTGGTACCAAAAAAAAAAAAAAAAAGAGAAACTGATGATTAAGAGGCTCATGGGTGTGTCAATGAGGTGTGTCCAAGAAGGATTGGCATGTGGGATAGCCAACTGAAATGGAGACCCTCCCTAAACGTGGGCAGTGCTGTCCAATAGGATAAGGCTTGGATGAAATAAAAGTTGGAACAACAAGGAAGCAGCAGCAGATGCAAGCTTGGTTCTTCTTGAATGGGTTCTTGATTGCTGCTGTGATCACCTGAGGATATTGGACTCTCCCTTCTTTACTCTTCCAAAGTGGACTCTTCCAGTGATTCTCCAGAAGCCTTTGGTCTTGGACTAGGGTAGCACTGTTGATCCCTCTTGTTCTGGGCTTCAGCCTCTTCAACTGTGTAGTTATTGGTTCTTCCAGCTCTCCAGCCTGCAGACTGCCATTGTGAACTATCCAGCTTCTGGTTGCATCAGCCCACCTGATAAATCCCCTTTTTATAATTATACTTCCTGTTGATTCTATCCCTCTATAGAACCCTGACTAATACAAGCACGTACTTTAGGAACTGGGAAGTTGAATCTAGAGCAACAGTGACCAAAGAATTGATAAGAATGTAACATTAGGGGCTGGGGTTGTGGCTCAGTGGTAAAGCATGTGTGAGGCACTGGGTTCAATCCTTAGCAGCACCCCTTATAAATAAGTAAAAATAAAAGCCTATCAACAACTAAAATAAACGAACAAAAAATATTTTTAAAAAAGTATGTAACATTAAAATAGTTGCTGTAAAAATATTAGTTATTAAACTGTACTCATTATGAATAAAGTAGGCCTAAAAACTAGGTAAAGTTAACATGTGAGTAGTTCCATCTTCATCAATAGCATAAAAACACAAGGGGAAGCACACACATCCACCTTAGGGTAACGAACACTTCTGAGGAGGAATGGAAAAAACAATATGCAAGGCCTTTCCAGAATGGCAAAGTGTAAACATTTGTTCAATTTGGGTCTGCAGACATCTGTAATCTTGTATTATGTTCTTTACAGTACAGAATATGTAATAATGATAACAAACAACTATATTCCTGGTTTATGCACTTATTATTTATCATTATTTTAGAATGAACTTCTACTTTCTAAAACAAAACAAAAAAACAACAATTAACTTCAAAATACCCTCAGATAGGTCCTTTAGGAGGGATTCCAGAAGAAGGTAGTGTTATCAGAGATGAGAGCTCCATGGTGTTACCACCCCTCAAAATGTCCTATGGGAGGAGATGTGGAGGACAGTAATGATCTTAGCCTGGGTAGGCGTAGGACAATGTGTGTCTTTATCTTAGTTTTTAACAAAGAATTTCAAAAGTCAAAACCCATCCATAAAAGTTTAATAAAAGGTGTTTTTTGTTGTTTTTTACAACTGGACATGTATTTATGTTTTAAGCTAAGGGTTATTCTAAAAGAATCAAAAAGTCAAAAAGCTTTCAAAGTAAAAATGTTATAGTAAACTAGGGTTACTTTATTATTAAAACTTTTTAATAATAAGGAGAATTTTTAAAAGTAACTTTAGTGCAGCCTAAGTGTGTGTGGGTTTATGAGGTCCACAGTGGTGTATGGTCATGTCCTAGGCCTGAACCTTCACTCATGGCACACCCACTCACCCATCCAGAGACTTCCAGTCCTGCAAGATCATTCATGGTAAGTACTGGTATACATACATGTACCATTAAAAAAGCTTTTATACCTATTTCTACTGTAATTTTTCCATGTTTAGCTATATCCAAAATAGGCAATATTGACCAATGTATTACTAATTCCTACAACATTCAGCAACATGCTGAATGTTTATGGGTTTGTAGCCTAGAAGCAACAGGCTACACCATATAGCCTAGATCTGTAGGAGACTATATCATTGAGGTTTTTGTAGGTACACTCCATGATGTTTGCACAACAAAGTCACCTAACAATGCAGTTCTTGGAATGGATTCTTGTTGTTCAGTGACATAGCACTGGTTGTATTTTAGGGAATGTTCTAGTATGATTTTGGACAGGTTAATCAGGCTACCATTTTGTTTATCACCCATCTTCCATTCAACACCATCCTCTTCAACAGTCTGAAGACAAGCATTGATCCCCAGAGAAACACCTGTTTTGTTAAATATAGACAATTTTCAAATTTCAAGAAATCTATGTGATGATTTTTTTGTTTTTGTTTTTGTTTTTTAAAGAAAGGATAGCTGAGTGCAATGGTGTACACAAGCTACTCAGGCTGGGATTAGAGGATTGCAAGTTAAAGGCCAGCCTCATAACTCAGTAAGATCTTCTCTCAAAATTTGAAAAATAAAAAAGGGCTTGGATGTCGTTTAGTGGTAGAGCACTCTAGGTTCAATCTTCAATACTGAAAGAATTAAAATAAGAACAGTTTTAATCTTTTATCAAGATTATCCAGTGAATTGATGATAGAAAAAAAATCCCTTGAATGTGCAGACTTTATTTCTCATGACCTACATCACAATTTTTAGTTCTGTTTACTGGAAATTTTTAAAAAACAAAATTTAGTACTGTTATGGTTTGGATGTGAGGTGTTCCCCAAAAAGCTCATGTGAGAGACAATGCAAGAATGTTTGGAGGAGAGATGATTGGGCTGGAGCCTTAAACTAATCAATGACATAATCCATCATTGGATTAATTGAGTGGTAACTGAAGGCAGGTGGGGTGTGACTGGAGGAAGTGGTTCATTGGGGATGTGGCTATGGGCTATATATTTCATATCTGGAGAGTGGAGTCTCTCTCTTTCTGCTTTCTGGTCATTATGTGATCATCTGCTTCCCTCTGCCACTCTCTTCTACCATGATGTTCTGCCTCAATTTGAGCCCTGAGGAATAGAGCCAGCTGTCTAGGGACTGAGACCTCTGAAACTGTGAGCTCTCAAAGAAACTACTTCTCTTCTAAAATTGCTCTGGTCAGGTCTTTTAGTCACAGTAGTGAAAAAGCTGACTAAAACAAGTACTGAAGTGGGATTCTATCACAACAAGTAAGCAACAAAGTGGTAGGGTTGGTCTTGGGTTTTACTCAGCAGTCCTATCAATTTTAACCACTGTACTAAGAATAGTTGGTACTATAAACAGTATCTTTCAGAGAGCCTCATAGGCACTCCCTCATATATGCAGTAACTAGTGGAATCAATTAATGGCTTATATGAAATAATAATCTAATTATATGTGTAGTATAGCCAATTTAACTTTAGGAATATGTCCCTATGTCAGTCAAATTTCTGTTACTATAACAAAATATCTAAGATAAATCAACTTAAAAAGTGGAGAGGTTTATTTCAGTTCATAGTTTCAGAGATTTAAGTCCATGATCACTTGATTGGTTGCTTTTGTGTCTGTGGTAAGGAAGAACATCACAGGAGAGGAAGCTGCTCTCCTCATTTTGTCAGCCAGGAAGGGCATGCTCCCAATGATCTAACTTTCTTTAATTAGGCTTAACCTACGAATAGTTCTACCACTCCCAATAGTAGGTACCACAGGTTGGGGAACAGCCTTCAACATATGGGCCTTTGAGGGGCATTCCAATATAGCAGCTCCAAACATAACATTCTTTTAAGTGGACTGGTTGTCTAGAAACCAAATACCATGTCAGTATTTCTTAAGCCCCCACATGCACCCTGCCACACTCCAGGCCCCACATTCATGTGAACTTGAGGAAGACAATATTTAACCTAATTCTGACCTTGAAGTAGTTTTGTCACATAGGCCCTCATGTGTTCCCGGATCTACAGTCTCTTTTGGCGGTTGCCTTTGTCTTTCTCCTGAGCCCCCATCAATCACTGTGTGTTATTTCAGGCCAGAGCCTAAAGATTACAGTCCACTTTTTGAATCTCAATTAGTGTTTGGGACACTCCATCTGGTAGATATGTTTTATTGATATCTCCTTTCAGCATTTTTGGAACTCATCCTACTTCCAAATTTTTAATTGCTTTCTGTATTGGTTTCCTAGGGCTGCTGTAAAGAGTGATCACAAACTGAGTGGCTTAAGATATAAAAATTCTCAGTTCAAAATCAAGGTGCTAGCAGAGCCACACTCTTTCTGAAGGCATTTGGGAAGGATCTGTTCCAGGATTCACTCCAAGCTTCTGGGAGTTCCTTAACCTGTGGCTACACGACTCCAGTCTTCTCATGGCATTCTCCCCATTTCTAGGTCTGTTACCAAATTCTCCCTTGTTAAAGCCATACTGATCATATGAGATTAGGGGCCCATCCCAGTCCACTGTAATTTCATCTCAGCTAATTATATCTGCTGCAAGCCTATTTCCAAATAAGGTCACCTTCGGAGGCACTGGGGTTTGGGACTTCAACAAACAAATTTGGAGGTGGGGTGAGATGTAATCCAAACCATAACATTTATGTTTGTTTCACTTATTGAGATATTGCTACTCATTTAAACATTTTTTTATTCGTTCATTTATTCATTCATTCCACTGGTATTTATTGAGTGTTCAACATGTATAAGAACTCTAGGACAGTCATTAGAAGAAACAAGCAAGGCAGCAAAAGCTGAAGGTGCTCACAGTCTGGCAGGAGACATAGGTGGGCATTCCATTCTGGGTCCTTCGTTACAAGTGTTACATGATCTTCTGGATTTGCATTGAACCATTTGTTTAACTTACTTGCCTTCCAATTTCCTAAAAGTGCCTGTTACTAAAAGTACTTGCAACTAAAGACTCTATTATACTAATTCTGACCATTTTTTCCAGTTTGTAAATTGTATTTTTCTGAACTTTGGCAGGCAGAAGGGCTTTTTTTTTTTAAGTTTCAGGGTCTATAAAATCCATTTACCATGCTGTTGCTTAGCTATAAACACAATTTCTGATAAAGAAATAGCTATGAGAAAAGAGTTTTAAGCCTCCTGAGGAGAGATCCTTTTCTGAAACATAATGTTCTGCCTGTTACTGAAAATAAAATAAAGTCAGATGAAAAATATAGAAGAAACAAGTGAGCTTTTCACTCAGCTTTGCATTGCTCTAACCAAAATACCTAACACAATGACTTACAGGAGGAAATATTTATTTTAGTTGGTTGTTCCAGAGGTTTCGTCCATGATTAACTGAGTCCACTGCTCTGGGCCCAAGGTGAGGCAGAACATCAAGGTTTTAGGGTGTGCCAGAGGATCTGCTTCGTTCATGGCAGCCAGGAAGCAAAGACGGAAGGGAAAGAGGCCACAGGGAAGATGCACTCTTCCAGGGCACATCCACAGTGACCCCAGTTAGTCCATTTAAACGAGGATGGACTGATTAGGTTACAGCTCTTATAATCCAATCATTTCATCTCTGAATATTCCTGCATTAACACAGGAGCTTTTGGGGGACACTTCATATCCAAAGCATACCAAACAGGTAGAAGATATTTCAGTCTAATTTCTGTTATATCACTATAGATGTTTTTGTGCTTTTGAATCCTCCACTTTGCTGGAAGCAGCATTGGTTGTCCATTGCTGACCTTACCATCACCATAATGTCCAACTTGATGAGCCTTTAAATAAAGGTGAGAGATTAAAGGCGGTCATTTTGTTGGCCAAATCAATACACTTTTTGGAATGATCTTTGAGAGTGTTTGAAGCTTGATGGGATCTGGATGTTCAGTGGATTTGTAAATAATCATGGATTTGAGGGTTAGGAACATTTTGTACATATACATGTACTATTTGAAGATGTGACTGATAAGTAGTAATTCCAACCAAAAGCAGGACATGCTGATGTGGTTAAAGTGAGCTCATATAATATTGATTTTCTGAGTAGAGGATATTTTAGGTGACTAGGATGATCATGGGGTAGACTGAAAGATATGCAGGAAGGAGTTTTGAACATTGACAATTTTCCAGGCTATTATGTAATCCTTTAATTTGAAAGCATACGTAGCGTTGTTAAATTATTAATAATCTTTTGGTTCCATTTAGAAGTTAGGAACTACTGAGGGAAATTAAACAGCTTCTAGTTGAAGTTTTTACAGACAGTGAAATCTGGAACTGCAATCAAACTTAAGATCACCTGATAAGTAGGCAGTTTCCTTTTCCACCATGTAACATTGCTTTAAAATATCTGCTTAAAAACTTCTCAACCTGGGATGCAAAGACATTCAAAGGATTTATCATTGGAATTCAGGGGACCCATGAACATGATGGGAAAAGTACATCCTTCTTTTCACTAACCCACCACTAAATCTTAGCATTTATTTCAATTATAAATGCTAGCAAAAACACAAGACATATTCTTGGATGTTTTGTTTTACATTTATGAGGGAGGGAAAGGCTAAGGGTAATATTCGAATGGTGGATAGGAAAAGGTCAAAGAGGACTTTGCTCAGTGACAGGAATTCCTGTCATAAATGAAGGTGAGACTCAGTCATACTTGACAATCAGAATCACCTTTGGAGTTTGTTGAATAAATAAATTCCTGGACCTTGCTCTACTGAAATTTTGATATGTCTGTTCTAGAGAGAACTTCTCATCATCACCGTCATGACACACAAACAGAAGGTACACAGCAAGAGCTCTGAAGGTGATAGATGCATGGATGAATACTTGCAAAACATGCTAGAAGGGGAAGGCAGTGTAAGAAGTAGGAACCCAGAGATAGCTACATGCTATGTTCCTGCAGCTGCACTGCTGTTTTCTGTTTCTTCCCCCAAAGTCCCCTTTTGGAAGCTTCTCTGCATTGCCACCAAGTTAGACACTCCTTTAGTGCTATAAAGACAAGTTATATATAGTATTGCAGGGCTATAGGCAGCTATCTGGAAGTCTCACATTACTGACAACCCTTTCTCAAATAAAAAGTGTAAGAGATGGAGAGGAACGAACATGAGGCTAGAACAAGGTTTGAGCCTGGAAGATCTCCATCTCTCCAGTTCACCCCTTTACACCTCTTCATTTCAAGAAACACTCATTTAACAGAGGTAAGAACAGTGTTTTTTAAGTATATTTGGCGAAGGAGAGGGTCATAGATTTTCCTGTAAGTAGCTTCAGGGTCAAGAACTATTTTGTAAGTGCAATACTATTACTGAGTTCCACATTTGCCTGATAACATTTTATTTATTAATAGCATTTATTAGCGACAGTTGAATGGATTTTCCTTGTACTTACATACCACATTGGAAGTGAAAAAGGGTTTTTTTTGTGTGTGTGACATTTATCTCATGCTCCATTTGCTGTTTATTGGAGCCACAGTAGAATCTACACATGTTAAAAATATTCACCTCATTATGGGTAATTGATTGCTAGTCAAGCTACCTTACTTCCTGTAGAGAAATGGCATGCTATATGTGCAAAGGTGACTAATGGTGGCAAAAGGAAAACTAGAGGTGATAAGAAGGATCAAAACTACTGCAAGCATTGGAGCTCACTTGTTCTCCCAGCAGCTGTTGCATTATAAAAAAAATCTTTTTATTATAAAAGCCAGAGAGCAGATATTCAAGCAAGTCTAATGTGGATAAGCAGAAAAAAAAGACTGTCAACTATTACTTATATTCTCAGAAGGATTTAGTTAATAAAATGGGGCATCTTGCCGTTGTGACTTAATTAGGGACTTTTCCCCCCTCAGGCTCAAACTTCAGCAATGATAGGAATTATTTAACGCAGAAATGTAAGGTTCGATGAGGATTAGAGATATTCTGAGCAACAATATGAAAGGTGCCTTTCTTAGATATTCTTACAGTTGAAAACTAAATGTCAGAGATTACATCTTAGATCTGCTGAACTGACTCAGGGGATTCATGCCAACCTTCCTGTGGAAATAGTAGTGCTGCTCAGCCTGGAAGGGCTTGCTTGCCACATCTGCACCTAGAAAGTGGCCCCACCCACCCCTCCTACCCTAGTAGCCGCCTTATTCACACAGTTGCCAATAACTGACCTACTGGTAGTACAGCCAGCTTATAAACTGGTCAGTGGCCTGAATCCTAGTATCAAATGTGAGCTGAACCAATGAGACTCATCTTCTTGGGATTTCAAACCCTGCTTGCAAGTTCTCCATTGATGGATAAAGCTAAAGCTGCAGGGTTTTGATCCCAAGAAAGGCTGAGGGTGCTGTTTATGATAAGATGAAAGAAGAAACTGAATAGGTCCAAAAAGGCAGAAAAAGAAAGGTGGAAAAGATCAGTTGAAAGGATAGCAATGTCATGGAAAAGGCAGGGGTTGCTTCTGCTTCCTGTGAGTTTCAGCTGAATCTAAGTCTTGTTCTTGGATTCCTGGGACAGCTGTTTCTATTTCCACAGTGAACCACCCTTTTTCTGAGGAATGCTAGGTGGGCTGCTTCATCTCACAGCAAAATATATCCAGTTAAATGCCAAAGTTAAAGGTAGCTTAAGAACTCTCAGATCAGTTTTAGTATTTAAAATCTCTGGGATTCTAGTATTTGACTCTTGACTTATAGAAATGTTAATTTCATACATCTCAACCTAAGATACTTTCCACAGGCAATATATTTCAAGACCTCCAGTGCATAGCTGAAACCAAAGATAGTACTTAACTCTAAATATATTGTCTTTTTCCTGTATGTACATACCTAAGATAAAGTTTAATTTGTAAGTTAGACACAGTAAGATATTAGCAACATTAATTAATGATAAAATAAAAACATAACAATATACTATAATAAGAGTTATATGAATGCATATTGCCCATTCTCTCTTTCTTTCTCTTTCTCTTCCTACTGATTTGATGACAAAGATGGTTACTAAGTGAATAATGGGAAGGTACCATATACGGTATAGAAACACTGGACAAAGAAATGATGTATGTTCTGGGCATATTTTAGCTTTTTTGTAGCTGTGATGAAAAAACCTGACAATAAAAATTAGAGGAGGAAAAGTTTATTTTGACTCATGATTTCATAGGTGCGGTCTACAGACAGCCGACTCTACATCTCGGGGCCCAAGGTGAAGCAGAACATCATGACAGAAGGGCAAGGTGGAGGAAAACAGCTCAGGATATGGTAACAAGAAAGCATAGAGAGCCGGGCGCGGTGGTACACGTCTGTAATCCCAGCACTTTGGGAGGCTGAGATAGGAGAATCGCGAGTTCAAAGACAGCCTCAGCAACGGCGAGGCACTAAGCAACTCGGTGAGATTCTGTCTCTACGTAAAACATAAAATAGGGCTGGGGATGTGGCTCAGTGGTCAAGTCCCCATGAGTTCAATCCCCAGTATAAAAAAAAAAAAAGCAAACATAGAGTGCTCTGCTTATCAGGGACAAAATATAACTCCAAAGGCACATCCCCAGGGATCCATTTCCTTCAGGCACTCCCATCTGCCTATAATTATCTCTCAGTTTTTCTACCCACTGTCTTTATTCAGATCATTTTGTTGAGCATGCTGTTTGAATTATAGCCAAGGAAGTAAGTAGTCTGGATTTTGGAATAACGGACTAATTTCCCTAAAAATGTACCCATTTTCTTGTTGTTGAAAGAAAAAAAACCTTTAGTTTATTCTGGAATCCATTGAAACTATTGGTTTGGAATGGACTGTGTAGGCAAAATAGAAACATTAGCTTTTTTTAAAAAGAGAGAAGTTAATAATTGGATTTGTATTTTGGAAATGTGTAGAGAATAGTCCCCAAAGGGGGAGATGGAAGCAGGAAGACCTACTAAGGAACTGTTCAAAGTCTAAATTCAGGAAATGGCTATAAAGATAGAGGAAGATAAAGAAAATGTAGGAGAATTGACAGTGAAGCAACATAATCATTTCCATATATGTGTAGAGGCAAGGCTAAGAGGTCTCAGACTACTATAAATTTTTAATCCCAGCAGCTCGGGAAGCTGAGGCAGGAGGATCATGAGTTCAAAGCCAGCCTCAGCAATAGCAAGATGCTAAGCAACTCAGTGAGACCCTGTCTCTAAATAAAATATAAAGTAGGGCTAGGATTCATTGGTAGAGTATCCCTGGATTTAATCCCTGGTACTAAAAAAAAAAAACCAAAAGAATGTACATTACTACCCATGGTCATGAATTCAATTCAATAGGTGGTAACATATGTAACTATGTGATGTTAGTTATGTTAATTAGCTTCATTGTGGAACATTTTACAGTGCATGCATATATTAAAACACCAGTTTGTACACCTTGAACATATAAAAAAATTGTATTTGTCAGCTACATTTCAATAAAGTTGAAAGGAAACAGTTACCACAAAGAGAACAACAACAAAAACAAACAAAAAAGCATGTTTAAGTATGCTTATTTTCAAGGCCTTTTAGTAAAGTAATGCTGTTAAATTTTCTGGAAGCTATGTTGTAAATATAGACAGTATTTTTGTCACAGGCCCTTCCTTTTTTTTTTGTAATAAACTTTTATTTCAGAATAATTTTAGATTTGTAAAATTTTGCCAAGGAAGTATTAAGTTTCTGTATACCATTCTCCCAGTTTCCCTTAATTTAATATCATGTATAACTATAGTACAGTTGTTTAAACAAGTGTTGCGAGTTGAATTGAATTTCCCCAAAAAGATATGCTGAACTCCTAACCCTTGGTGCTTGTAAACACGACTGTATTTGAAAATAGGACTTTGCAGATGTAATTAGTTAGATTAAGATAAGGTCATACTGGAATATAGAATACTCTAACATGTCCGGAGTCTTCATAAGAAGAGAAGCAGAAGAAAGAAGCACATGTAGAGAATGTCATATCATGAGGAGGTGAAGATGGGGGTGATGCATCTACCAGCCAAGTTTCCTGATAACCACCAGTGGGTAGAAAGAAGCAAAAATGATTTCAAAACCTTCAGAAAGATCATATTCTGCCAACATCTTGTTTCCAGACTTCTAGCCTCTAGAACCCTGAAATAATACATTTCTATTGTTACAAGTCATCCTGTTTATGATACTTTATTACAGCAGCCCAAGAAAACAAGATAAACAAATTAACTTTGGTACATTACTATGATCTAAATTCCAGACTTTATTCAGATTTCACCACTTTTTCCACTAATGTCCTTTTACTGCTCCAGAAGCCTATCCAAGATGTTACATTGTACTTAGACATTGAGTTTCTCC
>PVHX01025256.1:0-22663 GCA_004024805.1 Geosciurus inauris | reverse complement strand
CCTCAACAAATGTTTTCAGTGAATAGTGTGTACAGCTTCTGAAAATTTGTTTTTTTTCTGTTATGTTTGATAACATGTATTTAAATGCAACTTTTGAGAAAAATAAATAAAAATTAAAATTAAAAAAAAAATATTCCATTATGTATATATACCACAGTTTCTTTATCCATTCATCTATTGAAGGGCATCTAGGTTGGTTCCACAGTTTAGCTATTGTGAATGGAACTGCTGTAAACATTGAAGTTGGCTGCTTCACTGTAGTATGCTGTTTTTAAGTCTTCTGGGTATAGACCCAGGAGTGGGATAGCTGGGTCAAATGGTGGTTCCATTCCGAGTTTTCTAAGGAATTTCCATACTGCTTTCCAGATTGGTTGTACCAATTTGCAGTTCCACCAGCAATGTATGAGTGTGCCTTTTTCCCCACAACCTGGCCAACAATTATTGTTGTTTGTGTTCTTGATATTTGCCATTCTGACTGGCATGAGATGGAATCTTAGGGTAGTTTTGATTTGCATTTCTCTGATTGCTAGAGATGTTGAACATTTTTTCATGTCTGTTGATTGATTGTATACTTTTTTTCTGTAAAGTTTCTGTTCAGCTCCTTGGCCCATTTATTGATTGGGTTGTTTGTTTTTTTGGTGATAAATTTTGAGATCTTTATACATCCTGGAGATTAGTGCTCTATTGGATGTGTGTGTGGCAAAGATTTGTTCCCAGAATGTTGGCTCTCTTTTTACTTCATTGATTATTTCTTTTGCTGAGAAGCTTTTTAGTTTGAATCCATCTCATTTATTGATTCTTGATTTTATTCTTGTGCTATAGGAGTCTTGTTAAGGAAGTATGATCCTAATCTGACATGATGAAGATTTGGGCCTATTTTTTCTTCAACTAGGCATTGGGTCTGTGGTCTGATTCCCAGGTTCTTGATTCACTTTGAGTTGGAATTTTGTGCATGGTGAGAGAGAGGGGTTCAGTTTCATTTTGCTGCATATGGATTTCCCAGTTTTCCCAGCACCATTTGTTGAACAGGCTATCTTTTCTGTAGTGTACATGTTTGGCTCCTTTGTCTAGTATAAGGTAACTATGTAAGTGGGTTTGTCTTTGTGTCTTCTATTCTATACCATTGGTCTATTATATGTCTATCTTGGTTCCAGTACCATGCCGTTTTTGTTACTATAGTTTTGTAGTATAATTTAAGGTCTGGTATTGTGATGCCTCCTGCTTCACTATTCTTCCTAAGGATTGTTTTGGCTATTCTGGGTCTCTTATTCTTCCAAATGAATTTCATTATTGCATTTTCTATTTCTATAAGGAATGACATTGGGATTTTAATTGGAATTGCATTGAATCTATATAGCACTTTGGGTAGTATGGACATTTTGACAATATTGATTCTACCTATCCGGGAGCATGGGAGATTTTTCCATCTTCTAAGGTCTTCTTCAATTTGTTTCTTTAGTGTCCTGTAGTTTGCATTGTAGAGGTCTTTCACCTCTTGTTAAATTGATTCCCAAGTATTTTATTTTTTTGAGGCTATTGTGAATGGGATAGTTTTTTTAATTTCTCTTTCAGAGGGTTCATCATTGAAGTATAGAAATGCAATTGATTTGTGGGTGTTGATTTTATATCCCGCTACTTTGCTGAAATCATTTATTCTAGAAGTTTTATGGTAGAATTTTTTGGATCCTCTAAGTATAGAATCATGTCATCTGCAAATAATGATAGTTTGAATTCTTCTTTTGCTATTCGTATCCCTTTAATTTCTTTTGTCTGTCTAATTGCTCTGGCTAGTGTTTCAAGGACTATGTTGAATAGCAGTGATGTGAGAGGGCATCCCTGTCTAGTTCCCATTTTTAGAGGGAATGCTTCCAATTTTTCTCCATTTAGGATGATGTTGGCCTTTGGTTTAGCACAGATAGCTTTGACAAAGTTGAGGTATATTCCTACTATCCCAAGTTTTTCTAGTGTTTTGTACGTAAAAGGGTGATGTATTTTGTCAAATGCTTTCTCTGCATCGATTGAAAGAATCATGTGATTCTTATCTTCAAGTCTATTGATGTGATGGATTTCATGTATTGATTTCCATATGTTGAACCGACCTTGCATCCCTGGGATGAACCCCACTTGATCATGGTGCACTATTTTTTTGATATGTTTTTGTATGCGATTTGCCAGAATTGTATTGAGAATTTTTGCATCTATGTTCATCAGGGATATTGGTCTGAAGTTTTCTTTCTTTGATGTGTCTCTGTCTGGTTTTGGAAACAGGGCGATACTTGTCTCATAGAATGAGTTTGGAAGGGTTCCCTCCTTTTATATTTCATGAAATAATTTGAGGAGTATTGGTATTAATACTTCTTTGAAGATCTTGTAGAACTCAGCTGAGAATCCATCTGGACATGGACTTTTCTTGGTTGGCAGGCTCTTGATGGCATCTTCTATTTCCTTGCTTGAAATCGGTCTGTTTAAGTTGTGTATGTCCTCTTGGTTCAGTTTGGGTAGGTCATATGCCTCTAGAAATTTGTCGGTGTCTTCAGGGTTTTCTATTTTACTGGAGTATAATTTTTCAAAATAGTTTCTAATTATCCTCTGTATTTCAGTAGTGTCTGTCATGATATTTCCTTTTTTATCATGAATTTTAGCAATTTGGGTTTTCTTCTTCCTCCTTTTCATTAGGGTGGCAAAGGGTTTGTCAATTTTATTTTTTCAAAGAACCAGCCTTTTGTTTTGTCAATTGTTTGAATTGTTTCTTTTGTTTCAATTTCATTGATTTCAGCCCTGATTTTGATTATTTCCTGTCTTCTACTTCTTTTGGTGTTGATTTGCTCTTCCTTTTCTAAGGCTTGGAGATGAAGAGTCAATTCATTTATTTGTTGACTTTTACTTCTAATAAATGAGTTTAGCGCAATGAACTTTCCTCTTAGCGGTACCTTCATGGCATCCCAGAGATTTTGATATGTTGTATCAGAGTTTTCATTTGCCCCTAAGAATTTTTTTTATCACTTCCCTGATGGCTTCTGTGATCCATGCATCATTCAGAAGCATATTATTTAGTTTCCAGGTGTTGGAGTAGTTTCTATTTTTTATTCTGTCATTGATTTGTAATTTTATTCCTTTGTGGTCAGATAGGATGCAGGGTAGTATCTCTATGTTTTTGTATTTGCTAAAGTTAATTCTTTCTGGAACAGAGTGGTCTGATAGGAGGTGAGTGTGATGGTGCCAACCAACCCAGGAATCAGGCACCGGGAAGCAGTGTTCGTGACACAGCTCAAAGGTTTATTGTAATGCAGGAGCTTATATACATAAAAGTGTTCAACCAGAGGATTACCTAATTGATTTACAGCCAATCGCCTAGAAGGTCATCTTAGTTGGCCAGAAGCCAGGGCTGGCTGACAAGAAGCCAGGGCCGGTATCTGTGTGGGGCTGGTATCAGTCTGGGGCTATGGGAAACTGGCAAGAAGCTGGGCCTGCCAGCAGGAGCCAAGGTCAGAAGAAGAGAAGTTGGCCGGACATATCAGTTGGCAAAGAGCCGGGACTAGGGGGAGAGAAGTCTCCGGGCACATCGGTTGGCAAGGGGCTGGGGCAAAGTCTTGGTGTTCCAAGGCCAGAGAGAGCAGGGTGTTCCCACCTGCTGAACCTGACAGCTCTCCCTTGCACCACACCTGTGTAACCCAGTCTCCTACAGCTAAGACTGGCTTTGTGGCATAACATGATCTATTTTGGAAAAGGATCCATGTGCTGCTGAGGAAAAAGTGTATTCGCTCGTTGATGGATAGAACACTCTATATATGTCTGTTAAGTCTAAATTATTGATAGTTTCATTGAAATCTATGGTTTCTTTATTAAGTTTTTGTTTGGAAGATCTATCCAATGGTGAAAGAGCTGTGTTAAAGTCTCCAAGTATTATTGTGTTGTGGTCTATCTGATTCTTGTATTTGAGAAGGATTTGTTTGATATACGTAGAAGCCCCATTATTTGGGGCATAGATATTTATGATTGTTATGTCTTGTTGATGTATGATTCCCTTAAGAAGTATAAAATGACCTTCTTTATCTCTTTTCACCATCTTTGGTTTGAAGTCCACTTTATTTGAAATGAGGATGGAAACTCCTGCTTGTTTGCCGGGTCGATGTGAGTGAAATGTTTTTTCCCACCCTTTCACTTTCAGTCTGTGGATGCCTTTTCCTGTGAGATGAGTCTCTTGAAGACAGCATATTGTTGGGTCTTGTTTTTTAATCCAGTCTGTCAGTCTGTCTTTTAATTGGTGCATTTAGGCCATTTACATTCAGGGTTATTATTGAGATATGATTTGTAATCCCGGTCATTTTGGTTTATTTTTGGTTTTTACTTGAGTTGTTTTCTCTTTTGAATGGTCTTTCCTCTAGTGTAGTATTTCCTCTAGTGTAGTATTTCCTCTAGTGTAGTATTTCCTCTAGTGTAGTCTTTCCTCTAGTGTAGTATTTCCTCTCTTTGTGTATTTTCATTGTTGGTTATCATTTCCTCCTCATGGAATATTTTGCCAAGAATGCTGTGTAGTGCATGCTTTCTTGCTATAAATTCTTTTAACTTTTGTTTATCATGGAAGGTTTTTATTTCATCATCAAATCTCAAGCTCAATTTTGCTGGATATAGGACTCTTGGTTGGCATCCATTTTCTTTTAAAGCTTGGAATATGTTGTTCCATGATCTCCTGATTTTAGGGTCTGTGTCAAAAAATCTGAGATCTGAATTGGTCTCCCCTTATATGTAATCTGGTTCCTCTCTCTTGTGGCCTTCAAAATTCTATCCTTATTCTGTATATTGGGCATTTTCATTATAAGTGCCTTGGTGTAGATCTGTTGAAATTTTGTACATTTGGTGTCCTGTAAGCCTCTTGTATTTGATTTTCCACTTCATTTTTCATATTTGGGAAATTTTCTGATATTATTTCATTAAAGAGATTGTGCATTCCTTTGGTTTGAAATTCTGTGCCTTCTTCTATCCCAATAAATCTTAGAGTTGGTCTTTTGTCCCATATTTCTTGTATTTTCTGTTCATGATTTTTTTTTTACCATCTTCACTGTATGGTCAAGTTTATTTTCAAGATTGTGTATCTTGTCTTCATTATCTGAGATTCTGTCTTCCAGGTGATCTAGTCTGCTGGTGATGCTTTCTATTGAGTTTTTTATTTGGTTTATTATTTCCTTCATTTCAAGAATTTCTCATTGTTTTTTTTTTCATGATCTCTAGCTCGCTCTTAAAGTAATCTTTTGCTACTTGTAATTGCTCTCTTATCTCTTTGTTAGAATAATCAATGGTTGCCTTTATTTGCTCTCCTATTTCTTTGTTGGATTGATCAATTTTTGCCTGTAATTGCTCACTTATGTCATTCTTTAATTCACTGATCATTTTAATTATATACATTCTGAATTCTTTCTCTGACATTTAATCAACTGTGTTGTCAATGGATTCTGTTACACTGGCATCAAGGTTTATTTGGGGCACTTTCTTCCCTTGTTTTTTCATGTTGATTGTGTATCTTCCTTTCTTGCAATACTGATCTGAGGTATTGTGGCTTCTATCCTGTAATCTTGTATTGACACTCCAGATTACCTGTGTCTCACCTTGGGGCTACTTCTGTTCCCCCAGTGTCTCCAGATGGGCACTACTGCCACTAATGTTGGTGGCGGAGGTAGTGGAGATACCTCTAGAGGGCAGTGGGAGTTGTCTTGGCTGGGCTCCTGAGGGCTGTTTTGCCCCTCTCTTATGCTCCTGCTGGTGAGCAGGGACTCTGGAGTGGAACTGGGGGCTGGCCCAGGTCTCACTTATGCAGGGTCACAAGCAGGAGAGTCTGTGTGCAACCCTAACCATGGGTGTGAGCTCCCTTGGGGCTGGAGGCTAGCAGGTCCTGGTCTGTCTTCCACTGGGCACCCCTGGCATTCCCTGAGGGTGGTTTTGAGCCTTCTGTCTTGCCTGTCTGCAAGAAATCTGGAGTGGAACTAGGGCGGGCCCAGGCCTCACTTGGGTGGGACCGTCTCATGCTGGAGTCTCTGTAGCGACTCTTACCCTGAATGTGGGCTCCCCAGTGGCTAGCGGCTAGCAGTCTCTGGTCTCCCTTTGGCTGGATACCTGTGGAGTTTCCTGAGGGTGGATTTGGGCCCTTTGTGGCTCCTGCCAGTCTGCAGGAACTCTGGAGTGGAACAGGGGTGGGCCCAGGCCATACTTGGGTGGGGCCTCCTCACGCTGGGGTCTCTGCAGGCAGCAACTCTTACCCTGGGTGTGCCTCCTTCTGTGGCTGGTAGCTATCAGTCTCTGGTCAACCCTCGGCTGATCACCCGTGGAGTTTCCTGAGGGCAAATTTGAGCCCTCTGCAGCTCCTGCCTGTTCACAGGAACTCTGGAGTGGAACTGTGGTGGGCCCAGGCCTCACTTGGGTGGGGCCGCCTCACGCTGAGGTCTCTGTGGCAACTCTTACCTGAGTGTGGGCTCACAGTGGCTCAGTGGCTAGCAGTATCTGGTCTCCCTTTGACTGGACCCCTGTGGAGTTTCCTGAGGGCGGATTTGGGCCCTCTGCGGCTCCTGCCGGTCCACAGGATCTCTGTAGCAGAACTCTGGGGGAGTGTTTATTGTATTTTACAATGCACATATTCTAATGAGGAGAAACATTGTTTTTGTGGTGCAGTTTCAGTGACAGGTAATGGGATTGTTTAAGGTGGCTTAAACAATTGAAGTTTGTTTTCTCCCATAACAAGGAGCTAAGAGGTAGACTATTCTAAGCTATTCATTAATTTTGCATCCGAGGTGTTTCTGCCTATATAGATATATATACCTGGCAAGGGATTGACTGTTTTTCACTCTGTCATATTTATGATTTGGGATTTATATATGGGCTGGGAGATCCAGATGAGAGAGAAAGCCTGTCTTGCTTCTATGATGTCTCCAGAATAACAGCAGACTCAGAGTGACTACAAATGACTGTGAGGGTCTTGAGGCTGGGACAAACCATGTGGTTTGGCCCAAAAAGTGGCAGATATTTTTCATATCATTAGCAGCTATAAAACCTATGACCTTAGGTTTGAGAGCAAAATTACAAGAAGGCCTGATGCATGTATTTGTGTGTGTCATGTGAGCAATCAATCTCATCATCTTGTCCTTGTTGTGGCTTGCATAAATCACTAATGAATGATATCTGGCTGCTTCTATAGGTTTTAGTACTGTTTTTAGGAGATATAATTCCTGCTTATTCACTTTTTAAGGTAGTAAATGTTTAAGGAGTTTGATGTAGACTCTGATTTTCTTAGGTTAAAAAGTCTAGTGTCTTTCTGTTTAAAGTTGACCCACAGGCCAGCAACATTGGCATTACTTGGAAATTTGCTAGAAATGCAAAACATTGGGCCCCATCCTAGACCCACTGAATCAGAATCTGCAATTTAATAAGCTCCACAGGTGATTATTGTGTACAGTCAGGTTTGAGAAGCACAGGTCTAGAAGACTTTCTGCTGGATCATTGTCGTATATCATCATCAGCATAGGCACCATCATTGTTAAATATAGAAAATGCCCCTCCCCCCACAGAGGGTGTAAACTACACAACTCAAATGCGGGCACTCCTTCTCCTTGCCTGCCATTCTTCCCAGCTGACCCTGTGTGAGGAAATCCTTTGAGAACTTGAAGGAAGGGTGCTTCATTAAAGGGCAGCCTGAGATGGGACCTCAGACATTCTGAACCTGCCTCTATCAAATGTACCTAGGAACTTTGATAAAAATATTTCTGAGCATCACCTTAAATCTTCTGTATCAGAATCTCCTCTGATTCAGGGTCTTGCAATCATATCAGAAATTTTTATACAGCCTAGTTCATATGATATACTTGGGAACAGAAGTTTGGGCCTCATTTCTTCCATTTGAGACTTGGAAAATGCACTTGTGACTCAATGTCATCTACTTTAGATTAGGCATTTCTATTATTAAAAAATAGGAATATAAATATAACTTGGATGCTCTTGGTCTTCTGAATTCTAATGTTCTAGCAAGTCTAACATTTCTAATATTCTGCCCCCCCGCCCCCATTTTTATGTCCTTTGTGGAATTGTGGAAAGAACTTCAGGCCAGGTCTTAGTTCTAGCTGTGCCATGATTTGAATTCATTTTGAGCCAGAAGTTTTATCACTTCATAGAGAGGATCTGTGCAGTTAAACGTGCTGCTGATTTATGGGCAATACCTGCTAAACATTTCTGTTTCTCTTAACTATAGAACAGTAGTGTTGAGTTGAAGTTCCTTTTTTTAAAAATCCACTGTAGGACTCAGGTTCTAATCCAGCACTAACATTATTACAGTATGAATGACCACATTACACAAGCTGAAATAAACTTTTATTGCCTCTAAAGAGATTCATGTGCATTAATATTTACTTGGCACAGATGACATTTAGAATGCATTTTGATTAATGTTCCTGAAAATAAATTCCTTCTATCAGCCCGAATCTTGCAGCTTGTATTTGTTCTGGAATATAGAAAGGTAATTTTTCAGTCTTGTCACTGAGAAATAGTTTTATTTCAGGATTTTTAGCAGAATTTGTTTTTTTTTAAATAAAGGAATTCCAACTAATCTCTTTAGCAATTAGAAAATACTGCTGATCATCATATGGGACATACTGCAGGAGCTGAAAGGGTGTTTCTTTAGTTGTGCGTATTTTTAAAAGTAAGAGGTACCCTGCGAGTTAAGAGCATATCTTTTCAAGGAGGAACTTAAGTCATCAAGAAAGTTCAAAGTCATCGTCATATGGATTCCACAGCATGGCTCATAGAAATGCCAAGTGCAACCTAGAGAGTTTTTGGCTTATATTAGGTCTGAAGGGCAGACGAAGCAGGAGTGAGAAGGAAGAAGGGTGATGTGCACTCAGCTGCTATTGTACCTCTGCTAAGGAGCCCAACTGGACAGCCTGTGCCAGGCATTACCACCCTACCCATCACAAGCCTACTGTTCACTGTGTTCTTGTTTGCACTCCTTGAATCTCATGCAGCTTTCTGTTTGGGCTCAGGAGTTATGTTATTCCACAGAGGAGCCAAAAACGCTGGTGCCTCAATGAGGTTGGAATGTGTAGCTGTGAATTATCTCTCATGTAGAATCTTCACTTGCTGTTATAGAAACATCAAAGATAAATTTTCTAATACTATATTTATCAAATGTTTTAAAAACTCAACAAAATCCTACCTATGGTTTTGAAAGAGAATTTTATGATGGAATCCCAACATATATAACCAAGCTAGGAGTGGACAAGGTAGGAGCTCTGCCTTTATGGTCATCCCCTCACTTCTTCCTTAAGTCCTCATCAATCCAAGCTGTTTCAGTAACGTGAACACAGTTTATAAGTTCCTGACCTGTGACATAATCTTTGTAAAATTTATTTTTTGTTATTTAAAATCCTCACTGACATCTTTCAGCTGAACTGGGAACTTGTTACATTTTAATTAGTATTGGTTTTGGGGAGGCTCATAATCACCCTCCTAAGGTTCATTCCCATTTCTCAATATTCAGCTCAAAATCCTTTTCTTGTTGCCTATCTTGCTGATCCTACAAGGCTGATTTAAATGCTTCTCCCTGCCATCCACCTGCCTCCAATAGTGATTTTTGTGAGCCTGCTTATGTTCTCATGTATCTTGTGCATGGGGAACTCCTGCTTGCCAATCAAATCCCATGTTGCTGCGTCCAGAGAGAGTCTGAAGGCTGTGCAATGAGAATTTATTTTCAGATCAGACTCCAGGCAGAGAGTGCCTTTTCTCAAATGAAAATGGGCTTATGCACTTTGTGTACTCATCAGAGAGGAATAAAACTTATTTGGGGTGAGACTCATAGCCTCCTAACAGGAAGTCATGCCAAGAAAGCAGAGAGCCACAGTATGGTACAGTCAGTTCTGAGTTGCCAAGGAGAGAAGGCGGCTTCAAGGAGAGAGGAACTATAGACTTTCAAACGAGTTTCTTGAAAATAGTTCATTACTAAGAGATTGTACTTTGGGAATATTCACAAGAAAAGGCAATTGTTTGGGATCAGTAAAAAGGACCCACAGGCAGAAAGCAGGCATCCAGGGGTATGAGTGGAGAAAAAGACAGGCATAGGACATAAAGACAAAAGCAAGAACTGTTGTCTTACCACGTTGGCTAGAATTTTCTCCTATTCTTTATAGAAAGCTGGAATTAAAAAAAAATTTTTTTCTGGATACATTCTGTGTCCTTGGGAAGTCATCATTGAAAGAGTGTGTGTGGTGAAATGTAGATATGTTGAAACTTGACCTTCGAAAGTGATGACTTAAATTCAGAAGAGCTGGTCAGGGTGCTGCTGTTCTGAAATTTCCTTTGAAATATTTGTTTCCTGTTTGTGTCCTTAAAAATCTTAATAGTTTTCAACTCTTCTGAGAATTTCAATTTAGGAGCAAAGTTTGTACTACATAAATGCATGTTGAAACAGTTTCATGAACAATTTCTTTTTTATATCTCCACTTAGGACTTGTTCATATCACAGACATGAGTCTCTGTGAAATGTGCTATTCCACACTGAGATGCCAGAAACCTAGCACTTTATTTTGGTTAGTGACATCTCTTCACCTTCTCTTCACCTCTATGACCAATCTTAGTGGTTACCTGGAGTGAAAAAGACTAGGCCCTCCATGCACCTTCCTGCATGTTGTCCTTCATGAGACTCTTCTTTCTGTGCATGCTCCGTGTTATCCTGTTATATTCATGCTGCTTGAAGTGTTACTTGTCCTCCTTTCTCACGAAAGTGTGTGGTTGTAGGCAGCGGGAATTAAGAACCATTCATAGCTATCTTTTCACATTATCATATTTAAAAAATAGAAATTGAATTTATTTTTAATCTATATGTAAAAATATTGAAATGTCTATTTTTATGGGGTAGCGTGTAATGTTTTGATACATGTATATATTGGGTAATGTCTCAATCAGATTAAACATCTACGTTTTCAAACATTCATTACTTCTGTATGGTGGAAACATTCAAAATTCTGGCTTCTATTTTTTTTTGAGATATATAAAATACATTATCACTAACTATATTCACCCTTCTGTGCAATAAAATAGTACACCAGAATTTCTTGCTCACATCCAACTGTATCTTAGTATCCATTGATCTGTCTTTATCTTTCCCTCCTCTCTACTCTCCCCAGATTCTGGTAGCCACCATTCTACTCTCATTATCTATGAGATTAATTTTTTAGATTCCACATGTGAGTGAGATCATGCAATACTTCTCCTTATTTAAAATATAGTATTTTTTATATTTTACCTAACATAATGATGACTATTTCCATCCACATTGCTGTGAATGACAGGATTTTATTCTTTTTTCATGAATGAATAGTGGCTCATTGTGAATATATACCACATATGCATCACATATTTACATAGGTTAGAAACCTCAATACATAGAAGTTGATGGAGAAGAAAATTCTTATGAGAAAGAGCTAGCTTTCCTCCCATCCTTGAGGTCAGAAAGATTTCCTTAGCCTGGGAAAAAAGAAAGAGTTGACATCATGGGAAAGGTCTATCAGACTAGGGACGAGTGTTTGAGCAGGGTGTGACAGGTCAGCAGGAGCAGTACCAGAATCCAGACATCACCTAGCTGGTCCTGTGCAACTTCCAGCCAAGATCTACACAGTGAGCTGCGTTTTCTGCATTTACTGTTTGTGCCAGATGAGACCTTCCTTCTGCAGCAGCCGGTAGCTTACCACTGATTATACAGAGGAAACTGTTCCCATTGTGCTATAAAGATGTGTGGGGATACCATCTGAGTCATGAGCTTAGAGCAGAAGTCAAGCTCCTTACAATAGCCTCATGTCCCTGAATGCCAAAGCCCCTACTCTGATTCCATTTTCTAGAACTTCCCCTGTGCTTACTACCTGGCAGCTACATTGGCTTCTTGCTTTTCCTTGAGAAGCTAAGGCACACTGCTAGCTTAAGGCCTTTTTACTGGCTGCTACCCCTGCCTAGAGAGCTCTTCCCTCAGAAATTCCCATTTTTGCTGAAATATGACCTCCTTAAAACAGTCTGCATTAACCATCCTGCTTGAAGCTTCAACCCAACCCCACCTCACTCTGGCACTCCTGATCCTTCCCACCCTGTTATCTTCCCCAGAACTGACCACACTTAATATTTGATGTGTGTCTGTCATTTTCTAGGTCTATTGTTTGTTTGTTTGTTTGTGTCCTTCTATTAGAAAACAAATGCTATAAGGGCAGAGATTTCTCTTTTATTCACAGAGATATCCAAACATCAGAAATGTTAGGAAACTGATGCAGGACTGACCACTAGAACACACCAAATGCCAAGCAAAGAACAGTTGATTATTAGAAATTTGACAGGCTTCCTCAGTTCAGAGAGAATAGCAGCAGATTTCCTCTGAACCAAACTTTCATAATTCAGAATCTAGGTTATTTGTTGGGGATGGGTTTAGCCCTTGCTATTGCGGGTGGACAGCAAGCTTCAAAACCTCAAGAACCACGAAGGGGAGGGGGTGGGAGGAGCAAGCACATTGCCACCAGTTCTTGGAACTGGTAGCCCTAGTACGTACATAGAAAGTAGGTTAAGATCTGTGAGCATTGTGGTCAGGGTGCAGGTGAGTGGGGGGTGTCAGCTTCTGTGTGAGTGGGCTCTTGCAAGAAGGACAAAGGGGAGAGGGAGCAGGGAGGCGTCTGGGCACAATGAGGTCAGCTTGATTTAACTTTTAAGTTAGCCTATAGTCATGTTAACAGGCTAATATTCCTCCCTCTTTGTTTTGATAAAAGGCTCCGAGGTAAGGGTTGGGGGGCACTAAGGTCATTCTTGTAGCTGCTACCTGCTGAATGGGGGTGAAGACTCATAGGGAGGTCTCTGTTGGAATTGAGGACATGTCATCTTGGTCTTCAATGTATGTCTTAAGACATTGGTACCCTGACAGGAACAACTGGTTCACTCTCTGGTTGGTGACAATTGAAATGGTCTCAGAAGTTTTTGAAGTAATTGAAATATACAAGGTACAATTAAAGCAAGGAGAAATAGAGCAGCAAGTGGGCTTAGGAGTGGCAATAATCATTTTTTTTTTTTTTTTTTTTGGTACCAAGGATTGAACTCAGGGGTACTCAACCACTGAGCCACATCCCCAGCCCTATTTTGTGTTTTATTGAGACAGGGCACCTAGTTGCTTAGTGCTTCACCATTGCTGAGGCTGGCTTTGAACTCATAATTCTTCTGTCTCAGCCTCCCAAAGTGCTGGGATTACAGGTGTGCACCACCACGTCCAGCTACAATAATCATTTTAACAGTAGTGACTGTATCTTTACTCTGTATTAGTCTACTGTGACAATTTCATCTTTATGCTCGTGAGTGTCAGGACAAAGTGATGAGAGCTTGTGGGAGATTCTCCCAGGGGTGTCTGATTGACTATTTTGTTGGTGAGTGCTCTGGTCCTTTTCATGATGGTTTCCTATAAACACTTAAAAACACATGGTAACAAAAGGCCAGGCAAAGAATGGCAGTAAGGGGGTCTTAGAAGGGGTAAAGCCAAAATAGTCTGGAGTCATTAGCCTTTTTCCCTTTTTTACTCTTCTCTTTTGGTAGATAGTGTGGGAGTGAAGGCAGGCTGGTTTGGGGATATAAAGCCAAAGGGAGCATAGTGGCTGGTTCTGGTTTGGAGTCTAGGACCACTTGTTGAATTGTCTCATTGGTAAAACTAGAGGGTCTGGTTTTTGGTGACTCTGGCAGTGTATGATAGCCACCTGCCTAGGTAATTGAATTGCCTAAAGTAGGGCTAATATTTTTTATTTTTATTTTTATGGACTTTCCCTCAGTAGTTAGAAACCTTTGCTCTCTGTAGATGGCCCTGTGCACATGTAGGGTAGTATAAGCATACCTGCTGTCTGTGTAAATGTTTACTTTCTTACCTTTGGCTCACGTTAAAGCCTGTGTCAGAGAAATTAGTTTTGTTCACTGTGCTGAGTTTCCAGTTAGGAGTACTTGAGCTCACATGATTTCTGTTTCCATTGTGACTGTGGCTTCAACCTTCTGAGCCCCATCTATGACTTGGCTACTGTCATCTGTGAACAGGACGGCTTCAGCCTCAGTCAAAGGATCATTGGTTGGGCCTTTCTGAGCTCACTTGGTCAAGCATATCTTTGTAGTCATGGAGGGGCTCGTGTCGACTATCTTCTGGCATCAGGAAGGCAGAGTTAAGGGCCCTGGAGGGGGCAAAGGTGAGTGAAGGGTGGTCAAGTAACAGATTTTGATATTGAATAATATGACCATTAGTCATTTATAAATCTAGTGTACTATTTAAGAGAGTCTCTACAAAGTGAGGGGTTGCCACTGTGAGTGATTGTCCCCAAGTTAACTTATTGGCTTCTTTGACCATAAGGTTAGTGACCATTCTGATACCTAAGCAGGAAGACCATCTGGACACTGTCAGGTTCAATCTTTTTTGTGGGTTTCTGAGTGAGGACCTCTTTAGCAATTATTTGGCTTTTTGTAACAGGCAACAGTTATAGAGTTTACAAGGAAAATATAAAACCAAATTAACAAGAGTAAAAACATGTTTAGTTGTGTAATCCAATTTTGTGTTTCTCCTCACATTGAAAGAAGCCACAACACAAATATATTTAGGTTTCAGTTCCAGTGTGAAGAGCAACACAAAATGTATTCACAACTTATTGATAATAAATTACTTTAGCTAAAAAGCATCAAATATATGAATAAATACTAATCAAATTTGTTATTTTTATATATAAATCCAAGATGTTTGTTGCGTATAATTTTAGTTTGGATAACACTAACTTAGCAAAATGTTATTTTAAGTTTTACATTTGATTAAATTAAATTTTTAAAGTACAATTTAGTGTATGGTAACAATAATCACAGGTCTGCATGGGTTAATAAAAAAAGGATAGCCTTAAATTTCTTATACATTTAGGAAACAGTGTTAATCATCAGAAATTGACTTAGTTAAAGCAAACAGATATAAGACGGGTCTTCAAATGACAGTGTGACCATTTTATGTCAGATAGAAAGTACAAAAAAGAGCATTTAAGGTTAGGCTTTTATATAACATTTAGATAGGCTTAGACAGATCAGTAATCATATAACTTTAAAACAGGTACATATTAATTCCTATAAGACTTAGTGTCCTCAAGTAATAAAACCCGACAAATACAAGAAAATTAACCATAGAGAGTAGACAAATGTTTTATATTTTGTATATTAAAGTTTAAATAATTTTGACTTACTGTATTAACTGCAGCTAATTTAATCAAATATAAACCTTTGAGATTTACCTTCTGTAAATCTTTTGTGACTTACTTTTTGGGATCCTGGGAACCTTCAATATCCTGGAGAGCTAGAATTTTGGCCAATTTAGTTATGTCATTGGTCTATATATGGGAACTGGTCAAAATGGCTGGGTCTGTCAGGTACCATATTTTAGACTCTTTGGGTTGTGAGGGGATAGATCCCTCAGATGGCCATCCCACATTGAATGTGGCAATTCTATCTTATACAGGATTGTGGAGGTGCCCCGATGTGAAAGGTACCCCATAATTAACATGGAACCTTGATTAGAAGCTTGTTGAAGCTTCTTTGTTTTGATTGGTGACATAAAATATTTTAAAACCCTTTCCTTTTATTTATTAACCTATGAAAACATCAATAATGTTATTCTATGAAATTTAATGTTAGCATTTTAACTTCATAGATTAGTTAGATGTCTCTAATAAACACATTATGAGTAATCCTATACATGTCAAATTTAATTTACCAATTTTACAGTAAAAAATCAAGATATTAGACAGGTGTATTGAATAGTATTAGCTGTTTGTCCCTCATTGAAGAAGAGTCCTAGAAGAAATGGATATTAGATATTTTAGGTATGTTAACATTTTATTAGTTCTTTGACTACCTTGTGAGTTGAGTAACTTTAAAGATATCTTTATTTTGTTTACACAATTTAAATCAAACCTTCTTAAATCATGTGAATTAAAGGTATTTGAACCCATTCTTTAAATTTTAGTTTGAGAGCTCTATATGTTGGTTTCAATACAAACACACATGTAGACAAGACTGTGTATGGAACAAACAAGTAAAGGCCTTATGACTTTTTAAAATTCATTAGATTAAGAGCCAAATTTGGGCTGGGGATATAGCTCATTTGGTAGAGTGCTTGTCCTGCATGTACAAGGCCTTTGGTTTAATCCCCAGCACCACAAAAAAAAAAAAAAGAGCCAACATTGTAAATTGAGATTTTTATAGTTGCATAAAATAGGTCTGATCAGAAATTATAATTTAGATATGCAGGATAAAGATTATGAGCTCTAAAAGAGTTTTTCAAAAATAAGAGTCCTATGAGGAAATTATATGGCTGTTAATTATTTTAGATTAGTATTATGAGAGAGTGAGAAAGGGGGCTGTTGGTAATTGGGTCAGGTTTGGATATTTATGGGAAGACACCAGTGAGGCAGAACGTCTATCTGCAGTGTGGTGAGGTGGGGTGACCATCTGCATTGCTGGATAAGAGGGCAATCAACAGCCCAACGGCCTGGCCAGTGGCATTTAGGACAGGGACTGAGGGGTTGGCAAGGATTAGGCCAGAGTTTGGCCCAGTGATTCAACTGACCTCATTTATAGCATGGTCTGGGTGGTTTTTTGTGGGTTGTCAGAGCAATGATAGTAGGAACCCTTTTTTGGTCTGGGATTGTGGAGGCTAGGAGTTGATATTTAATTTTAAGATGATTTTCCTTTTCCTTTTCAGCTTTATCCTTTAGGTTGTTAAAAACCTCAAAAGCCTTACCTAAAAGTAATTGATGAGTAGACTCAGGAGACTTCTTTAATCGTCTGAGTTCCTTGGAGATGTCAGGTGTAGCAGACCTGCAGATAAAGTTAAAATGTAGAAGAAGTCTGCCATTAGGATGGTTGACATCCAAATTTGTATATTTGGTGATGGCCTCAGTAAGTCAGATCAAAAATTGGGTGGTATTTTTTCTAGGTCTTTGAGTAATTTGCATTATCTTTTTCCAATTTATTTGGGTGTGAGGATTTTTTGACATTTTCTTAAGGAGGCAGGTGACTATATGCTGTAATCTGATTGGGAATGTAGGATATCTTGGAATCAGGGAGGCAGGGGAAGTTGTCTTCCTCCAATAGAAAAACCAGAGGTAGAGTAGTGTGTGGAGGCCCAGATAATCAATGGCTAGCAACAGTTTTTGGGTGATTGTCAAATTTTGGAGGGAAGTGATGGCTGGCCCTCCAGCCACTATGAGGGAAATAGAAATTGAGACCCCAAATTGCGATTAGAAGGGCTAAAAACATAGGGGCCTACTGGTCAGGAAAGTGAAGGAAAGAAATAAAGGAGAGTGAAATTGTATAACTTCCTCAGAGGAGTAATCAGAACAAGTACCCTGGAGAATGGAGAGCAAGAAGAACAGAGGGAATGTCTTAGAGTGGAGAAAAGAGAAAGCTTGCATGCAAGGTATTTCCTTCCATTTAACCAAGTGCTTATGAAAGTTGTAAAGATCCCCTAAATGTTGGGTTTGAAGGTGCCATTAGGTGACAATTTGGATCTGTTGTCCAGATTATAAAAGGGCCATGACTGAGGGGCAGTGGATGGTCTTTTTATCTGGAGCCAAAAGAAGGAGGACTAAGTGGGTAAGGAGGCAACTGAAAAGTGAGTCAGAAGGGATTTTTGGATTGGGAGTTCCCCATGGTGAGTTTAAAGGCTAGAGTGGTTAGAGCCCGGCTCCAGACCAAACCAGAGGGAGGGGACATCAGCGAAAGGGGTCGGCCTGTCACCGGATTTACTGCTCCGAGACAGGAAGGGAGCCATTATCCTGTTCCCAGTCATGGTAAGGCTTATGAGGCCCTTGGGGGATCTTGGTCACCTGCTAGAGCCAAGACCTATGGAGAGATTCAGCAAGGGGAAGGGATGGGAGAGAGTTGAAGCCCGTGGAGGGTTTTTTGGTTAAGGCTTATGAAGCCCATGGAGGGAGGAGAGGGGAAAAGGCAAGGTCACTTACCCAAATGAGGCCGGTGTGTGGATGTGGGAGAGCACTTGGTGGATGGAAGGGGTGTGTGGTGATCGTTCTGGGCCCTTGGGTTCGGGGAACTAGGATCCCAAAGAAGCTCTGATCCCCCCGGAGGGGAGAGCGAGGTTGACGGGAGAGCTTAGTTCCTTGGCCAATGCACCAATGTTAGGAAAGTAGTGCAGGACTGACCACTAGAACACACCAAATGCCAAGCAAAGAGCGGTTTATTGTCAGAAATTTGACAGGCTTCCTCTGCTCAAAGAGAACAGCAGCAAATTTCCTCTGAACCAAACTTTTATAATTCAGAATCTAGGTTATTTATTGGGGGTGGGTTTAGCCCTTGCTATTGCAGGTGGAGAGCAAGCTTCAAAACCTCAAGAATCACAAAGGGGAGGGGGCAGGAGGAGCAAGCACATTGCCACCAGTTCTTGGAACTGGCAGCCCCTGTACATACTTCAAAAGTAGGTTAAGGTCTGTGAGCATTGTGGTCAGGGTGCAGGTGAGTGGGGGCTGTCAGCTTCTGTGTGAGTGGGTTTGTGCAAGAAGGGGGAAGCGGAGAGGACACAGGGTGAGGCATCCGGGCAGAATGGGGTCAGCTTGATTTAACTTTTAAGTTAGCTAATAGTTATGTTAACAGACTAACAAGGGACACTGCCTTACAGAAAACCCTCAATAAATATTTTTGAAATGGATGTATACTTGAGATGTTTTCTCTTCCATATTTCGGGACTTTCTAAATGATCTGAATTAAAGGGTGGCGCCTAGATTGTGTGTGTGTATGTGTGTATGTGTGTGTGCACATGCGTGTAAGAAAAGGCCCTCTGCCTCTAGCTTAGATGGGACCGAGGAGAACCAGACTGAGATCTGCTTCCCACCTGACTTCCCATTAGGCTAGTACAGTAGTATCTCTGTTATATGAAGAATCTTGATTTTTATTAATAAAAGTAATAATCCTTTAAAAATAGTCAATACTATTAGTAAAGGCTGCAATACTATTAGTAGGGCCATGGGGACACTTAACGTGTAATTGTTAGTCTGTGTTTTATAAATCAAAATGAATTTGTTTTTATTTATTTATTGGATGTTGGTGATTGAACCCAGGGGCACTTTACCACTGAGCAACATCCCCAGCCCTTTATTTTTTTTGATAGAGTCTTGTTAAGTTGCTCAGGGCATTGCCAAGTTGCTGAGGCTGGCCTTAAACTTGCAATTCTCCTGCTCCAGCCTCCTGAGTGACTGGAATTACAAGCATGCACCACCACATCTGGAGATAAGACTTTTCTTTTAAAATCATTATTATGAAAGGAGGTTCCATTCTTAGCCTCACCCTCCTAAATGGATGTAATTCTTAAATGTGTCTAAACTATAGTACTAACAGCATTATTTTCTCCCCTTTCCTCTTCCATTCCATTGTCTTTAATGACTGGTCCAGTGGACACCTTTTGGCTCAGGAAAACTGTCTTTGTAGATCTCTCTTTGAGTGGTTGCTTTCTGGTTTCAAGCCAGTACAGGTAACAAGGCCATTTATTTGGATAGTACTAATAAAAATACTTTTTATTGAATGTCAGGTGGCATAACAGGGAAAGTATGAGCAGACTTATTTGGAAGATGAGGAAGTGATATTAAGTAAGCTAGGTTTGCACATTCAGTAATAGGTTGAGCTGAAATTTGAGCCATGTTATGCAGAAGAAAAACCTATTACTTCCACTCTTCCTGATGGACTGATTGCTAAAGCTGAAGATACTAAAGAAATATTAACAAATAATGTCACATTGGTGATTTTAGTAAATGCTCCAAAAACACTTTTGATGATCCATAAGTTGCATGAGAAAAGATGATCAGATGTTTTCCACTATGTGAAAGGCTGAGCCTATTGTTCTGTACCATCTGAGAGTTATGTCATTATGCTTAAGGAATGCAAATCATAGCCCTCTGGGCATCAGGTTACTGCTATGATGTCACTCCTGTATTAAAAAAAAAAAGTAAACCTCAAATCTTTCCTATCCATATCTGCAGACATCCAACACATGTGCTCATGTGCTGGTGAGCACATCCTTCTGGCACTGGGCATCTGTGTCACATTGGTCACAAACTTGTGTTTGTGTCTTCCTATTAAACATTCTTACACCTTGCAAGGCCCCAAGTTCACAAATTAGGCCACATATTGAAGAGGTTGTTAACATTTGTGAGGTAGTAAACTTTTTTAAGAATTTAATTAACCTTATACTTTCTCTCTCAAAAATATGTACTTATAAACATTCCAAATCTTCCTACATTTAGAAAGCATTCTTGGGATCACAGGCAAGAACCTTATTCCAAATGGAGCAAGAAATATGCCCTTCATCTTGAATCATTGCATCTTTTGTCCACTCATTTTCCCACCTTTACACCCAATATATCCTAAAATAAAGGTATTTTATGAACTGATGGGGTGGTAAGGGTTTCTTTCTTTCTTTTTTTTTTTTTTTGGTACTGGAGATTGAACTCAGGGGTACTCGACCACTGAGCCACATCCCCAGCCCTATTTTGTGTTTTATGTAGAGACAGGGTCTCGCTGAGTTGCTTAGTGCCTCGCCGTTGCTGAGGCTGGCTTTGAACTCACGATTCTCCTGTCTCAGCCTCCCTAAGTGCTGGGATTACAGGCTTGCGCCACCGCGCCCCACTTGGTAAGGGTTTCTTTTGTGGAATCTTACAATCTTTTTTTAATTTAAAATGATCAATTCTCAGTATTGATTTTCTAAAGAAGTCAGATGAGTTCCAGAACTATCAATATTCTCAAATGCTATTACCCAGCTGGGGCTGAGACTGTCATTCCAGTGTTCACTTACCACGCGCAGCTGCCCCTGTGCAGTCCATGGGGTGGTCTGGAAGCTCCCAGTGATGCTACATCTGATTGCTCCGGAAAGGTTGGCCTCATTCCTGTTAAGTAATGAGTTCTCCCCTGTTTAAAATTTTATTGGAGGAATTAAACTTACATAGTGCTAAAATTTTAAAATTTTAAAACATTTTAAATTAGTCTTTCTGGAATTGGTAAAATTTCATGTGATTTATAGATTTCCCTTAAAACTTGAGATGGTATGTTTGCATTTTTACAGAACAAATCAGCATAAAATTACTTTTATTTTGAAAACTTGTGATTTTCAAAACATCTCTGTGTAATTGTGAAGAACTGGGATGCCATGAAACACATTTCTGGCTCTCAGGGCCAGCAGGAAAATACTGAGACGCTGCTGTGAAGACCCCAGTGGAGCTACTGCATCTGCCCCATTAAGCAAATATTTTGATGAAGTAGACTGCATTAACTTTATAAATAGCTACAGGTGCTGTGGGGGCCATTAAAAACCTTTGATTATTTAGCACTGTGAATAGATTGTTGATTTCTCTTTTGTAAAGGAGTGTCACAATCTAATGTTAATTCACCTAGAAATGTAATTTTTTTTAGGAATAACTTTTCCTAGTCATGGTCTGAAATGTTCTTTACTGGGGTTTTGAACAATGCTTTGATACATTGCATAATTGATTCTCACCTGTGCACTGGGTTAGAAAACAAATGTTTTGGAAATAGTTTCTCGCAGGGTTCTTCTCGTCCCTCCAACTCCCCACTCCAGTGTGTTCATTAGAATCTCAATCTACCCAGTTCTGATGGTTGTCCATTGACCTATTTAGCATTGTGAATATAATGGAAAATATTAAATAGGACTACATCTGCAACAACAATCAAAAGTTATGTTTTACCAAAGCATCTTCTTCAGTAGAATTTCAATTCACTAAACATTCATTGGGGTTCTGATGTTGATTTCTAGTTTATTCCCATGAAAAGCCAGTGGAAATGCTGAGCCAGGTTGTATCTCTGCCTGGATTATCCAGACTTTGCTGACCTTTGCCTCTTACTCCATTCATTCTTGTCACGAGTATTTGGGTGGGAATATTGTTCTCATGTTTCATGTTCTTTCTCCTATTTTCCAATTTTTTATCTAATATGTAAATGTTCAAAGTTCACATTAAGCATAATACTAATATGTTGCATCTACCACTAATTTCTTATTAACATAGGAATGACTTTTCTCTGACTGAAAGCCCTCCTGATGGGGCTCTTCTATGTTGCTTCTGGGTACAGTCTCTCCATACTCTGTGTGAGAGCACAGAGAAGATATAGTGAGAAAAAAGAGTGGATTTTGCTTCTTTCCAAGGTGTATCATGCTTATTGTTGAAAGCTTTACTTATTAGAAACTTTAGTATTATATAAATCTCAAACCTATCTTCTGGAATTTTTACTAGCCCTGTTTGAATTCCACACGTTGATTCTGCATGTAGCTGTATAGTCTATTGATGAAAATAATGACTGTGAAACATCAAGATTAAAAAAATCACTTTGGCATTGCTATAAAAATATTATGCCTGCTGTTTAATATTAGGAAATGAATGTATGTAACTTATGTGTGGGGGATGATGCCGAGCTACCAGCTCAGGCCTGGCCACGCTGCCCTGGGAGAGCCATCACCCCGCCCTTATTGGCTGACCTCTGCTTCCGTGTTCGTGGACAAGCCATGGACAATGGATACTTTCCTATCTAAGTGTCCCTGTGCATCCTGCTTCCGCATTCTTTGCTCAGAAATAAGACACCTGCCCCCTCC
>PVHX01025255.1:0-22727 GCA_004024805.1 Geosciurus inauris | reverse complement strand
GTAAGTAGGAGTCCGCCCACCAGGCTGACTCCGGGCTCCGGGCTTTGCCCAAGGCCCGCCACTCAAATGACGCGAGGCCCTGCCCCTGCACCAAGCTAGTTCGACGCGTACAAACAGATGATGTCATTGTCTCCACACGCGCGTGACCCTGGAGCTCTGCGCCGCGTCTCCATTCGCTGCGCCGCTTACTCGTCAAGCCACGCTGTGCGCTGACTGGCTGCAGTCACCAGTCTCCAGGCCCCAGACGCCCCTCTCCGCCCCCAGCCCCCGCCCCCCAGCAAATAATAAACAATCGAGTAAAATTCGAAAGGAGGAAGGAGGGGAGGGAGGAGAGAAAGAGGGCTCTCCAGAACGGAGTCCTTCGCGTGCAGACCGCGGGAGGATTAAAAGGAGGGACGAGAGAGAACAGGGAGGAAAGGAGAGGGCAGACCTCGGATGGTCCCGCCGCGGTGAACAACAGTCAGAGGAGGAAACTTAGCGTTCCGTAGACGCCTGCTGAGGCGCCGGGCGCTAGGGCCCGCGGACGGCGGACTGTGGGGGCGGGACCAGGCCGGCTGAGGGGGCGGGGACGAGGTTTTGCTGGCGCTGCGCAGGCGGAGCCAGTAGACACGTGCGGGAGGAGGGCGGGCGCGCGCCGTACTGGCTCGCCCGGGACGCGCGGCCCCGGTAGCCGCGCGCTTGTTTACCAGCGCACGTGGGTGTTATTTTTAAATAGAATGTGGGGCTGGCTGCGCTGCAGAGTGGCGGGCGCTTGGGGCCGCCGGCGTTGGCTGGGGGACGCGGCGGGGCCAGCGTGGCGGCCTCTCCAAGCACTACTGGAGTGGCAGTAAAGCTGTCCCAGAGGCCCGCTGCCTGCGTAGCCGGCGAACCCAGCCTGGGAGCCTGACTGCTAGTTGCGGGCTCTGACCTAGCCGACGCGAAATCGGCGGGTGCTGGCTGCCGCACGGAGCCTTCCTTTCTCCCTGGTTCTTTTGCTTTGGCACTGAAGGAACAAAGCCGCCTGTTTGTCCTTGCCCTGGAGGCCGCGCCAGGCCGGCCCCCGCGGCCCGCAGTCCGGAGATACCACGTACACACTTACTGGCACACACATCTTGGCCGCAAGGTGGACTCTAAGCACCTTGCGTGATCTGTGTCCTAGCTCCCATTCTCCGAATATCTATCCCCAGTCCGCGTGTGCTGGTCTCGAGGCTTAGAGCTCTGACCGTATGCAAATAGGCTAGAAAGGAATGTTTGGGGGAAGGAGGCTCTTTGCTTCCTGGGATTGTTCCTCCTCCTGAAGATCCTCTCCTCTTCTTGTGGGCCTGAGAATCCCAGAGTTCGTATTTGATTTACAACCTGGCAGTGTAGACGACGGTGTATGACCACAACTCAGCTTCAGGTGCCAGTGCTAAGAGCTTATTACCTAGAGTCTAATGTTCAGCTTTGCATCAAGAACAAGAAGACCAAATCACTCAGGACTCATCACATGCAGAGAAAAATCCAAAGAATTTTCACTTGCTGATTTTATATACTTAGAGCATGCTATTATTAAAAAAAAAAAAAAAAAAAAGTCCACACTTGTTCTCCTGTAAATCTAAGCAATCCTTTGTCATAAGAGTGCAGACCTGCAAAAGTAGAATGTGTTTACACTGGGCTGTGCTCTCAGCCATTAGATTTTCACTATAAACATGTTAAGTGTTCATTTACAGAATGCATATCCCAAGGACATTCCAAAAAAGGGGGAGGAGGGTTTAAAGACTCGGTGGATGCACTAAGAGCATTGTGACCCTCACAGTGAGGAATGGGGGACAGGCACATAATAAAGCCATTTACCTCACAGACATTACAGTTTTAGTTGGGAACATAAGAAATATTTTAAAGTTAAATATTTCAAGAATTGGAAAGCAGCACAAAACAAATCAAGAGGTCATACATATAATGTTGGGGTAAGCATCAAATGAATTGCTCAAAAACTTCAAATGACAGTGACTGCAAATATTGAGCTTTATTAAGTGTGCATCTCACCTAAGAATTTACCCTGGTAATTTATCCCCATGGGCAACCGGAGAACACAGAGATGGAGTCTCAGATTGTTCCCATTTAGCCTGAAATTCTTGACCTTTGCCTTCCCCTTGTAGGCTTCAATGGTCCTTTTCCATCCCCCCCCCCCTTTTTTTTTCCTCTAAACTTTATTATTATAGGAAAGTTCAGTAAGTTATGGTTACTGAAAGAATGCCAGCATTGCCTTTGAGGCACAATTTTTGGTCAAAATTTTCCCTTCTCAATTTTATATCCTATTTATTTTTACAAATGATTTAGGGTGGCAGTTGTTCACTGCATTTTGTAAATTCAGTCACTGGAAGTATTCAAAATTTTCGTTCAAATAAGCTGAGTAAATTCACCATTAGTTGTGAGGGTAGTAGATGCTGGGGTTCTCCTTCTGAGGGATTGCCAGTCAGTACCTGTGTGCTAGCCCAGACAGTTCTTGCACCTAAACTTCTGACACCAAAGCCCAAATATTAAGGACCAAGAACACTGTTCAGTTTCCCCTTGGAGTGGCTTCTGTGTCCATATCAACAAACTGTAACCAGCTAGAAAGAAAGGAGGCTCCTCAACATTCAGGTCTACAGCTCCTCTCTAATCTATATCTGACACGCTTATTCTCTGTTTCCTGTCTCCTCAACAGACCAGTCACGTTGAAAACTTCTTTGTTGAACACCATGTACCAAAGTACAGAGTGAGCTTTGGCTTGTCCTTTTGGGTGTCATTCCAGGCAAGTTTCATCACCACCTTCTCCAAGAGAATACGGAGCTGCCATCCTCTGTCTTTCCCTTTGCAGCTCTCAAGTATGACAAGCCCTGGAAAGCCTACCCAGGTTGTAAGGATGATTGTGCTGTGGTTAATTTGGAGGGAGAATATGTGTATTTTGGGGGAGGAGGATGGAAGAAGTAAGTAAACCCCAAAATGTGAATGTTTACCTGAAATGGAGCTGGGTAGATAAGAAATTGGGAAGAAATCTGTTTTGGTATTATAAGGTTATGATGATAGATAACCTTTTTTTGTCACCTAATATGTTTCAGACCCTAAATGGAGCACTTTAAGACTTACACCATTTAGGCCTCACAGAGGCCTTATGGGGTAGGTTCAATGACATGGGTATTAAGAATAGTTTCTGAGGTTATGTCTGATTCCCCCAGTCACCAGCTATATGACCTTGGAAGTGTTATTTAACCACTGAGCCCCAGTTCCTCACCCATAAAATGAGACTAAGGCCTTCTAGGATTGTTGGAAGAACTGGGTTAAATGAGATTATGAATCTAAAGCATTTAGGATTAGAATAGTACTGAACTAAGGAACCTTTTAAAAATAGTGCTGCCCAAGTGTCATCTTGAACCAACTGAATTAGCATTTCTGAAGGTAGGGTCTGACACTGACATATTTTTAATGGCTAAAGGAATCAGAGGCACAGAAGGTAGAGACCACTGAGATAGGAGCCTTCTCTAATTCACTCCAGTGTTTGCACTTAGCTGTGACTGATTTGTTCCTGCTAAAAATGAGGAACAAATGAGCTCTCCAGTTCACCGCTGCATCATCGGGCCTCTTCCGTCATTTATGCCTCCTGCCTGCTCTCTGGGTGTTTATTTGACTTAGCCACCCTAACTTGTACCTTCTACTCAACACTGGCAAGTTGGAGTTCTTCCAGTTCCTGAGAGACAACAGTGCTCATCCCTTGTAGTCTGCAGTGGACTACTATGGGCATATTTATTCCACAGAAAGTGGCCAATGCTAACAACTAAATCTGCCTGCCTGTCTTTCTTTATGCCTTCCTTTTTCTTCATTCTTGGAGACAGTTAACCAGCACACCCTTGCCCCTACTCCACTCAGCCAGTATCTTACATCCTGAGGAAGATTTGTTTTGAATAGAAAGGGAAGGACAACAGCGGGGCACAGTGGCACACACCTGTAATCCCAGCAACGTGGGAGGCTGAGGCAGGAGGATCACAAATTCAAAGCCAGCCTTAGCAACTTATTGAGGCCCTAAGCAACTTAGGGAGACCTGGTATCAAAGGGCTGAGGATATGGCGCAGTGGTAAAGTATCCTTGGGTCAAATCCCCAGTACCAAAAAGACAAAGTGAAGAACAACAGAAGCGCTTGTCTTCTCTTATCAATTGATTATGCTTTATTTAACCTTGGTGTTATGGTTTAGATGTAGTATCCCCCAAAAACTCACCTGTAGGAAGACACTGCAGGAAGGTTCAGAGGAGAAATGATTAGATTGTAAGAGTTTTAACCCAATCAGTAAATTAATCTCCTGCTAGAGATTAACTGAGTGGTAGCTGAAGTGGTAGGGTATGGCTGGAGGAGGTGGGAATTGGGATGTGGCTTTGTGGTATATATTTGTATCTACCAAGTGAAGAGACACACACATACCACCACCACCCCACCCCCCCCACCCCCGTTTACTGATCATCATATGAGCTGCTTCCCTCTGCCATACTCTTCCACCATGATGTTCTGCCTCACCTAGAGCCCTGAGGAATGGAATCTGCTGTCTATGAATTGAGACCTCTTAACCGGGAGCCCTCAAGTGAACCTTTCCTTCTCTACAGTTGTTCTGGTCAGGTCCTTAGTCACCGCAGCAAAATAGCTAACTAATACACTTGGTTTTAAAGTACTTCAGTTTATTACAGTGGAGTAAGTATGTGCTTTTGCAAATACAAACTTGATGAAAACTAAACCTGATAAACAGCAAGAGGAGGAAAAGAAACAAAAAAAATACACAAAAACTAAAGCTGGATAAGACTTGTTCAGTTTTTAAAAATGAGTCATTGAGCTGGCAAGAAAACAAGAAAATTACAAACTGAAAACAAAACTAAGGTGGAACCCCTGGACAATGAACAAGTTCCTAAAATATCTGTCAAATAACTGTATCCTTGAGTTTCCACTTTGATCAGTGTGCAGGATCTAAGAGAGAGAAGATAAATCTTCAGGCTTCTCTTGAGATCAGGAAAACAACAACCTTCCCCATAAAACTGGTATTCTAAAGGGCCAAGGTAAAGATGAAAATAAAATTAACTTACTTTGCTGAAGAGGACCACAGAAAAATTCACCTCTCTTGATGCTGGTGTGGGATGAAGAATATAAAAAAGATATTCTTATCACTTCATGACCATGAAATAGTCTGCATATAAGATTATGACCCAAGCTGGGCGCTGTGGCACACGCCTGTAATCCCAGCACTTTGGGAGGCTGAGACAGGAGAATCGCATGTCCAAAGCCAGCCTCAGCAACGATGAGGTGCTGAGCAACTCAGTGAGACCCTGTCTCTAAATAAAACACAAAATAAGGCTGGGGATATGGCTCAGTGATCAAGTGTCCCTGAGTTCAATCCCCAGTACCAAAAAAAAAAAAAAAAAAAAGATTATGACCCAAATTCATGATATCATGAGATTATTGCAAAAACTTCCTGAATCCCAGTTTATGGTGCTCTAAGCAGCTTTCAGAAACAGACAAATCTATTCTGAAGGAGTATCATGAACCTAGGCTCCAAAGAAATCCCACAGATGAAATTTCAAGAACATACGCTCACAATCAAAAAACACAAAACAAATAAGGAATCAAGTCTCCATGTAAGAATAGACAGAAACAAAAGGCAAAGTTAGACCTACATAGTGGGCATGAGAATAAACAGACGTAGAAAATAATTCTGTGTCTTAAAATAATCCTGCACTTAATTACAGAAATGGAAGAGAAGTTTGAAAATACAAGAAAGGAACTATTGCATCATTTTAAGAAAAAACTTTTAAATTATGTTTTTAAAAACTGAGTATTGAAATCCAAGTACTTCTTGTTTATTTTAACTTCTTTCTTCCCAACTAGATTTTAGGTCCTTGAAGAGACAGGGGCCATGTTTAACAGGTTGTAGGTTATTGTTTGCCTGTTGAAGGAAGTACTCAATTCTTTTGAAAACCAGAAGTAAGAATGAAAGTTTGTGACTACATTTTTTAAATGTAAATATTTTTTTTAAATCCTATTGTAAGATAAAGAAGACATGAAGTCAGAATGAATGCAGTGCTGCCAGCCAACTGGCCTCTAGCAGATGGCATTGAGCTTTGTGAGTGGTCCATCTATTCCATTTCTCATCTTCAGAACACTTGCAAAGTGAGCATGTATCCACATTCACTTGTTTTAAAATCTGTTTAAAATGCCTCATAATTGGAATCTTAAATACAAATTACTTTCCAACATTGATGTGGCACTTAAATCAAGGCCGTATGGAACCCTTCATTACTCTTTTTTTCTTTAATTTTTTTTTTTAGTTGTAGATGGACACAGTATTTTATTTATTTATTTTTATGTGGTGCTGAGGATCCAACCCAGTGCCTCACATATGTGAGGCAAGCGCTCTACCACTGAGCCACAATCCCAGCCCCTCTTCATTACTCTTGTATCTCCCTGGTACAATTAGGCACGCATGCTAATGTGTAAAGTTTACTGGAATAGTTTGGTACTAAAGCCCCCCTGGGGTATATAGGGCTCAAGGAACATAAAATTTGATTATTGCCCCTCCCACAACCACACCTGGAAATGGAGTAAACCTGTGAAACAGAAGGGAAATAGGGAAAAACAAAAAGTTTAACCAAGCTTGGAAATGTGTTGTGAACATCAGTTTAAAATTCTCAACCTAGCAAGATATGAGGCTTGTGTATATGATACAGCAAATCCTAGCATGAAACATACAGAAGAGAACTACCACAGTCACTATGAAGCTGGTAAATTTGAGTTTGAATGCTACTCATTCGGGATGATTCAAACATCTTAGAAGAAAGTTTTTCCTTTGCTAAAGGAACTTGTCTCTCAGTTCAGGTCTTGGTGGAGCCCCTTTTGATGGCCCATCGAGGAAAGGGTCCTGGAGTGTGAGTGGGACAGGTTTTGTGCACCCTTCTCCACTCACCCTAAGAGATAGTATTCAAGGTGTCAGGCCTTGAAACTGTTTCTGGTCCACAGTTGGATCCACTCTGCTCAGAAGGTAGCTCTTCAGGTGTTGGAAAGGACTTACCTCACACCTTCCCTACTCCCTGGAATAGTTCCCATGCTTTTAATATCATGTCTCTTGGCCCTCTTGTACTCATTTCTGGAGAGACAGCTGAAGCCTCCAAAATAGGTGACAGAATCACAAAGGGAGACATATGTGAGGAGGAAGTGTCAAGGCCTCCAAACAGCAGTTATCAGATGCCAGCATAATATCTGAACCTCACACACTTGCACAGCACTCAGAGTCCTTTTTGCAGTTCCACTTCTCAAATGGATCATCTGAAGGGCTGTTTTAAATATCTGAAATCACATTTTGTAAAATATATATATTGAAAACATAATGAAGCCAAGTAAATAATTCCATAATTGAATGAAATCCTTGGGGCCCCTTGGCTTGTTGAGGGAACCAACCAAATCTAGTCACTTTGGGTCAAGCTTTCCTGCTTTCCACAGAGAGTGAAACTCCTCTTGGAATTTGTGGGAATTTTGCCAACCAGTAAAAAGAGAAGGTGGCCTTTTCTTTCTACTTGTTGTGTAATAAAAATATGTTGCTGAAGAGGGAGTAGGTTGTCTTGGCAACTACGACCAAAAGTGTCCATGTGACATATAAGGACCCTAAAAAGAAGAGGGGTTGTGGTCTAAACAGGCTGACCTTTCTCCAGTGGACAGCAACAGAGAGAAGGGCTTAATGGAAAGATCAGTGACCTCAGAACCACTGTTGGCAGGTTGGCAGTCCCCCACACCTGATAACTCTGGGTTAAGTGACACATTCAACTTCCTGTTCCTTTACCTGCTATATAGACAGTCAGACTGGATTTGGGGGAAACTTCTGGCAAAAGAATTCTGGGAGGTCCATTCTGAAAGAGGTAGCCATTTGGACACCCCATACCCTGTAAATTTGATACTATCAACAAATTGTTCCAAACTAATTGATCCCCAAGTGAACAATTGGAATTGTATTCCTTTCTCAAAAATAAAAAATCAGTATGTCTATATGTATTTTAAGTTAGTCTCTCTACACTTTTTCACAGTTGTACATGGACATTTAAATTGATCTGGTCAAAATTCATATGTGGCTGTTGCTTACCTTCTGCATTTGAGACATACTCGGAAGATGCGAATGTTAGATGGCTTGGAAAATTCCTTCTAGAAGTCCTTACTGTCATGATCACAGAAGGATCATGCTGTACCAACATAACAGAAACATGTTTCTCTTGTTATAAGGGGTTTCTTCTAAACCCTCTTTTAACTACTTTACCTGATTTCATTTACTGCTTGGAAACCCACTTCTCTTTCAGCCTCAGCCTTGGGGCTTCCCTTGGTCCTATGGCAGTGAGATCTTCTTTCTCTTACTCTGAGCTACTTGAGAGCAAAGGCCGAATTAAGTACAAGACATACTTGGAGCCTGGGAAGGAGAAGTTCACAGCTTAATCCCTCTTTAAGAAAGCATTGGTTGAAGGCCCCAGTCAGGCATCATGGTGAGGGAGAGAGCCAGATGGGAATGGCTGTTGTCTTGTACTCTGCTTCCACCCTCCAATCACCAACGCACTTGACCTTCCTGAGTCTCAGTTTCCTCCTCCATCAACTAGAAAGGCTGGACCTGAGGAGCACAGAAGCCAGTGCTAGCATTCATCTGTGACTTAGTTAATTTCTTCAACAAGAACTTACCAAATGGGCTGGAGTGGTGGCTCAGTGGTAGAGTGCTTACCTAGCCGGAGTGAGACACTAGGTTTGATCCTCAGCACCACATAAAAATAAATAAATAAGATATTGTGTCCATCTACAACTAAAAATAAAAATTAAAAAAAGAAACTTATCAAACACCTTCTGTGTATACCCATTTAAAGCAAGACTCCTGGCCCATATCATTGATGGATAAAACACCACAGAGCTGTTTTATGTTCCCATGTTTACACATTTGTGGGTGTTCCTTATTTCTTCATGGTATATCTATTTCTAACCACTACATTTAGGTCTTTTTTGGGAAGGGCCATCTTTACTGTTTCCCACTAGACTGGAAGCTCAGTGAGGCTATGGATTGTGTCTAATTGGTCTTTGTAATCTCCAGCATATAGCAGGCACTCAGTCTATGTGAAAGAAAGGAAGGAAAGGCAGGAGGGAGGACTGATCCTTGGAATGTCCTCATACCTGTGATATTTCCTGATACAGAAACAGACCACAGTTAACTCCCTGTCCACAGAGAGTGCCACTGGTAGCAGGCTGTGACCTTTCATGGAATCAGCAAATCACTGGAACTATCGAAATTTACATTAATTTTATGGAAGCCTTTTGCAGGTACCTAATGTAATTATGGCCCCAATAAAAGCTGTCAAGTGCTCCTGAGTGCAAAGAAGAAGAGAAAATATTTTATGAAGTTACCAGATTCATTTGGTTTCTCATCCTAGAAAATCTACTGCTCTGGGAGACCATCATTTCTGCTGAGTTGGCATTGCTATGAGGCAACCACTTTCTGTTGGTTTCTCTTCATGTTTTAGAGATACTTTTCAGGAAGATCTCATTTTCTTTACCTGGGCCCAGCTATGGGTTCTACTAAACTTCCTGGTAACCTGTGACTTATTATGGATATGTTCTACTTACTTTTCCTTCCCATAGTTACTACCACATGCCTCACTCAAGTGTAAAATACACAATTCTTTGCTCAACTGCCTGTGATTAGTCAAGGTGCTTTCTCTCATTCACATGGCAACCTCTTTCCCTCCCCAAAAGACTGTCAGTCTGTCCCTCGGGGATTTGAGTGGGAAACAGACACCTCTTCCCTGACTAACGTAAGTCTGGTTCCCGGCTGGGCTTGGAAGAGAGATCAGGCTGCTGATTTATTTTTTCTTTACTACTTCCCTCTAAGTTATCCAGGGGAAGAGGACTAATTTCTAGGTAGAGAGGTGGAATCTGTTTTTCAAAAAGGATCCTAAAACTAGAAGGACTCACTCCTTCAGGCTGTTTCTGCCTACAAGGTTTGCATTTCTCAAGGAGCAAGGAAAGGTAGAGTTGAGGTCCTGAGGTAGGAGATTGAGCCCATTATCTCACTTCTGCTCACTTCCACCACCATCCCCAAACCCAACCAGGGCTCACTATAGCAGCTGCTGGCATGTCAGGCTGCCAAACTAATCATAATCTTCTTCTTCCCTAGTCCTCAGCTATTTAGCAAGGCTTCCAGAGGTGACTCTGTGGGGAGGGCACTTCCAAGAACAAATCATAGCCTGCTTCCCCCAGAACATCTCAGTTGCCCAGTGAGGTGCTAATGTCAAGGCTATGAGGTTAAGACCTGTGTAGGCCTGTTTTAAAAATGGTAGACTTCTTAAGGGAAGGGATATGTCTTAGCTTTTTTCCCTTCTGGGTGAGTGGAGCTGTCACAGTCTGCCAATGTCCTCCAAACATTGCCTGAGATGAAAAACAGTATCTTGTGAACCCCTGTGTTACTAGTTTTGAATGGTACCTAGGAGCCATTAAAAACATGTCATCATGAAATTTTTCTCTATCAATGTATAATAAAGTAGAAACACACAGACACACACACACATAAAAGTAGAACCACAATTTTGGGAAGAGTGGGTATCTTTTGACATCAAAAGCAGCCTTCACATGCAGAAAGATTTGACGAAAAATACCAGTGGATATATTTTACCTGACTATCAATTATCCCCATTCCTGTACCCCCAGCTTCATTTTCCTTGGGGATGAGGTTAAGAAAAAATGCCAACACTTTCTCCACAGCAAGCAACTTCTGCCTTAGTGGATAAGGAGCTTGAAGTCTTTGACTCCACTTCATCAGCCTGTAACTGTTGTCATAGGAAGGATTCAGCTTGGGGAATAAACATCCCTCTTAAAGAGATGAGCTACATCAATAAAGTCCTTCACATTTATTCTGAGTTTTACAAGCAGCATCACCTCCATCATTTTAATCTTGTATAGCTGAAAAATTCAATAGGTGCTAAAAAGTTAGTCAGTTAGCCATCTCAAAGACGAGACTCAAGGTTGGAGCATTTTTCTTCTGAAAGGATAAAATTTCAGCACTGTCTTGGAAGGTGAAACTGGGAGGCCAATGGAGGCCTCAGTTACTATTTGTACCATTGTTTTGCCCATGTGAGTCTTGTAGTTAACCAGGGCAGACTGGTCTACTTTGCAACCTGAGGCAAATAGTATCCTAAGACTCCCTGTACCCCTGGCCACTGCCAGACTTCCTGGAAGCATCCGATGCTGCTTGACATCCATCACTACAGGGGTCACTGTGGGTCATCATTAACCTGCTTTACTGTGGGTTCCCTACTCTTGCTACTGCCAGCTGCCATTGTCCCTTATAAAACAGCCAACATCAGGGTGCCCCTATGTACATTCAGTCACACAGTGGAAGCCATCAAGCTTCTCTACCAGCCAGCCAGCAGCTGGGCTGCACATTGATGGCAGCCTTCTCCTTCCACAGCAGGACTCCACCAGTACCTCCCTGGTTCCAGAGTCATTCAGTACCCATGGTGCATCTTCACTTTCATTCTCTGTCTCAGGTTCCTTTTATTTGAGCCTCTAGACTTTCTCCTGGTCCCATTCCAGAAAACATTTCCACCTAAGAAGGCTGGGTTTTTAAGCCAGGTTGTCTACTTTGCCCAATAGTCTATGGGAAGCTGTGCCATGTCTGTACCATGAGCACCAGATTCCCCTCTGCCTCCTTCTCCAGTACTTCATTCTAGTAAGTAGCATATCCTACAGTTCATTTTCATTTTTACCTTCCAGCATGGCCTTGTGTGAGATTTTGGGAGGGATAGGATAGGAACAAAAGACCTTCAGTGAAGCCTCAAGAAGAACCTCCTAATTCTAAGGAAAACACCTATAGGGCCCCAGTTACTTTGCTCATCTCACAGCCCAAGTTCCCAAGGAATACTAAAGATATATGTGAAAGAGCGTGAAATTACTCACTAAAGGAGAAAACAGCCCAAATTGTCTGATCAGCTGGCTGGAGATGGTGCTCCCAGAAGATTCTATTACAACACTCAGATACCCTCAGAAAAAGGTGAAATTCAACACAAAGGACTGGGAAGAAAGTCTGTCATTTCCACTTGATGATGTAAAAGTCTTTTCAAATCAGAATGAATATTTGCCCCTTACCTCTACTGAGCCTCCGTGAGGCTCACCCCTATTTCCAGGTGGGAGAGCAAGTTGGAGGGAATCAGGTTTGGTCAGAACAAGGCTGAGATCTCAGCTGTAGCTCCTAATTCCACCTCTGTTCCTCCCAGAATCCTCCCTTTCCCAAGAAAATGGCTTTCTCTACCGCCTCTGACACCTGTCATGGGGCAACTTTTTCAGAATGTTTGTAACTCAGTTGGTGTTGCTGTCTTACTTCACTGAAAAAATGGTGTCAGGAGTGTTTAGACCTTACTCCAACGTCCACAGCCACTGGAATACCAGGCACCTCATGGTGCCCAGGTCAGGAGTGAGACTGGGGCTCGAACACACAGGCACACCAACACTGATCTTCCTAGGAAAACCTCTCTGTAGCACTCAGGCGCTTTACTTGCCTCTTGCTGGCTGTATCACAGTGAGGCAGGTCACGTCAGAGCCTGGATTTTGCCAGCAGAGCAGAGGCAGAGGGAGAGAGGAAGAGGCAGAATCAAGGTGTCCCTTCCTGTGCTATCAAACTTCCCAGCATCCATTTGCTTTTGCCCGCACCTTTTATTGTTTTACAGAGAACTCCAGAAAAAAAACAAAAACATTTCTCTACATAGTAACCTACCAAGAAGAGCTAACTGGCCAGATGCTGGCACATTGTGTTTTCTTCGAGTTAGAGCAGGGTAGATCCTATACAGAGCTTGGGAGGTCTCTGCCAGAATTTGCTGATCCCCTCCTGCCATCTTGTGGCTGAGAGCTGGCATACATGAAAATTCCAATCTTCCTCTCCTGTGTAGGATCTTCAAGATTTGATGGGGGAAGGCAGAGACCTTGGGAGAGGGAGAGGAGGGAGAGAAGAAAAGAAGTGGAAAGGAAAAAGGGAGGAAAAGGAGAGAAAATGTAAAACATCTGTTCCTGCATCTTTCAGGACATGTTCTTCCTTAGGCACCTTTACGCTCAATTCAACTGCAGATAATGGTAAACAGGAGTCTAAGACACAGCAGTTCATTCCACCAACATTTTGTGGGGCACCTACTGGACATTGGACATTTTACTAAGAGTTGGACTGCAAAATGTGTGCTCAAAAAATCTGCTGCCCAGTGCTCCAGAGAAATTCATCAATAGTCACTTCAAATGTACTTTTTTATTATCCTGAAAAACAAGCTACTGTTTCCACACTCAAACTTGAGCCTCTCTATCCAGCGGTGGCTCCAAGGACCATCTGTTTTTAATGCACACTGTGAAGTAAAGGCAGGTTCTTTAATCAAATGTCATTTTGGTTACAAATTTCATGTTTAAAGGTCAACTTCTTTTACTCAGTTTCCTCCAAAAGCAACATCTTGCAAAAATGTAGTCATAACTGGTATATCGCCACCGGTACAGTCAAGACACAAAACAATTCCACCACAAGGACACCCTCCTTCTTGTTCTTTTATAACTGCACCTACTTCCCTCTCATGCACCCATCATGTCCTAACCCCTGGCAACCACTGAGCTATTCTCCATTTCTCTAATTTTATCATTCAAAAATGTTACTTAAATGGAATTTTATAGTATGTCACTTTGGGAAGTGGCTTTTTCTACTGATTCTCTGGAGACATAGCCAAGTTGTGTGAATCCATAGTTTGGTCCCTTTTATTGCTGTGTGGTATTCCACAGTATGGATGTGCCACCATTTGTTTAACCACTTACCCACTGAAGGACATTTAGCTTGATTGTAGGTTTTGATTGTTACCTACAACGCTTCTATGAACGTTGATGTACAGACTTTTTAAATGAAAACAAGTTATTTCTGTGGCATATGCATGTAAAAGTACAATTGCCGAGTCCTATGCTAGCTGTGTGTAGTTTTTAAAGAATCGGACAAACTGCTTTCTAGAGTACCATTTTGCTTTCCCTCTCGCAATGCTTTGAATAATCAGTTTCTCTGCATCAGCACCAGCACTACTTTTTATTTCAGCCATTCAGCTAAATGTGTAGTGATACTTCATGGTGATTTTCTTTTCTTTTCTTTTGGTTGTTGTTGTTTTGGTACCCAGGGGCATTTAACCACTGAGCCACATCCTTATCCCTTTTTTGGGGGAGGGGTACCAGGGATTGAACTCAGGGGCATTTGATCCCTGAGCCACATCCGCAGTTCTATTTTGTATTTTATTTAGAGACAGGGTCTCACTGAATTGCTTAGCACCTCACTTTTGCTGAGGCTGGCTTTGAACTCGCGATCCTACTGCTTCAGCCTCCTGAGCCACTGGGACCCAGTCCTTTTTTTAAGATTATTTTTTATTTTGAGATAGGGCCTTGCTAAGTTGCTGAGGCTGGCCTTGAACTTGTGATCCTGCTGCCTCAGCCTCCCAAGTCTCTGGGATTACAGGCGTGCACCAACATGCCTAGGTCCAGGATTGATCTTGAGTTGAAGTTCATATGAGGTGTGAGGTAGAGATTTGCCTTCTGTTTATACCTCTGATGTCCATTTGCACCAGCACCACTTCTTGAAAGGCCTATCCTTCCCCCACAACTTTACTTCTATACCTTTCTCAGAAATTAGTAGAGCATGACTTGTGTGGGCCTCTTTCTCAGTTCTATTTTCTGTTCCATTAATCTCTGTGACTGTCCTTCCACCAAACCCCACATTCTTGATTATTATGGTCCTAAGTCTTAAAATTGAGTAGAATGATTTATTCTTATTTTTCAAAATCCCTTCAGTTTATCTCACTTTTGTTTTTTCACATAAATTTTAGAATAATCTTATCTAGATTTATAAAAGATCTTGCTGGCTTTTGATAAAAACTGCATTAACCTATTATGTCCTATGGTCCTATGGTGTTACATATATATAAAACACTTATAAAAAACAAATTGAGCAACAAATATACCACTTATGGTCATTTTGAAATATATGGTGTGTTTTTAGAGTTCTATTCTTTTGAGAGAATAGGTAAATTATTAGAGTGTTTAAAAAATACACACACACACACACCTATATGGTATATACTCTAGATCATGATTTCCAACCTATCTTAATGCACTTGTGTCAATTTTGTGGAAATACTCAAAGAATTGAAAACTTGGTACTTAGCAGGTTAAGCTAGCATGTTGATTTGGGGATAATTATCACCCATGAACATCATAAGTACATTTACTTAGGTCTCATCATCAGCATTTTGTAGTTTTCAGCATAAAAGTCCTGAACATGTTATTGGATTTGGACAAAAGTATTTTTTTTTTTAGCATTTGTAAACTGTTTTGTACTTTTAATTTTAGTGCTGATGTATTCATTGCTAATATATGAAAATGTCATTGGGGCTGGGGTTGTGGCTCAGAGGTAGAGCACTTGCCTTGCATGTGTAAGGCACTGGGTTCAATTCTCAGCACCACATATAAATAAATAAAATAAAGATCCATTGACAACTAAAAAAACTTGGAAAAAAATGACAATGTAATTGACCATTGCATGTTTATTTTGTATCTTTTGACTTTGCTGAACTTTATTTATTAGTTTACAAACTTTTTCTTTGTAAATTTTTGCTGCATATATTTACATAGATGATCATGGAATTTGCAAATAGGAATAGTTTTTTTTTTCTAATTCTTCCTTCCTAATCTATTTGCCTTTTCTTGCTTTATTTCACCAGCTAGAACTTCTAGTACTATGTTGAATAAAAGTCATGAGAATGGACATTTTTGCCTTGTTCTGGATTTTAGAGTGAAAGCATTTAATCTTTCCCCATTAAACATAATGTTAACTATAAGTTTCTCTCTAGTTCTAGTCTCAAGTTATCTTGAGAATGTTTAAAGCCTTCCCTCTTTATTTATCTTTTATAAAAATATACTCTCCTGAGAATTTTTTTTAAATACTTTTTAGGGCTGGGATTGTAGCTTAGTGGTAGAGCGCTTGCCTCGCACGTGTGAGGCACTGGGTTGGATCCTCAGCACCACATAAAAATAAATAAAGATATTGTGTGTCCATCTACAACTAAAAAAATTTTTAAATATATATATATTTTTTTAAACAACCTTTATTTTATTTTTTTATGTATGCATTTTGGGTTTTTTTTGTTTTTTGTTTTTTGTTTTTAATATCTTTATTTTATTTTTATGTGGTGCTGAGATCGAACCCAGTGCCTCATGCGTGAGGGGCAAGCGCTCTACCACTGAGCCATGACCCCAGCCCCTATATATATTTTAATACCTTCATTTTGTTTTGTTTTTATGTGGTGCTGAGAATCGAACCCAGTGCCTCACACTTGCGAGGCAAGTGTTCTACCACTGAGCCACCACCCCAGCCCTGAGAATTTTTAAAATCATAAATGTATATTGAATTTTATCAAATACTTGTTATGCATAAGTTGATTCTGTAATTTTTCTTATTTAATCTATTAATATTATGGATTACACAATGCTGGCTTTCACATATTGAACCAGTTTTGCATCCTAAAATATTCTTTTCTTGCTTAAAACAAATTGAGCAACAAATATACCACCTATGGTCATTTTGAAATATATGGTATGTTTTTAGAGTTCTAGTCTTTTGAGAGAATAGGTAAATTATTAGGTAAATATTAAAACATATAATATTTATATGTTGCTGAATTATATTTGCTCACATTTGTTAAGAATTTTTGTGTCTATTTTCATGAGTGGTATTGATTTTTTTTATACTATCTTTGTCTGGTTTTAGTATCAGAGTGATTCTAGCTGCATAAAATGAATTGAGAAGTGTTCCCTCCATTTCTATTTCTAGAAGAGATTAGTTATAACTGGTGTGAATTCCTTTTAAACCTTTGGTAGGATTCTCCAGGGAAATCACCTGGGCCTGGAGACTTCATTTTTTTGGAAGTTTTAATTACTAATTGAAATTCCTTAATAGTTCTAGGACTATTCAAATTATCCAGTTTATATTGAATGAGTTGTTGTAGTTTGCATTTTTCAAGGAATGGGTCCTATTCGTCAAAGTTAGCTAACTGACATGTATAGAGCTGTTGGTAGTTGCTGCATATATTTACATATATTACATATATTACATATACATATATTACATTACATATTACATATATTAACTTTCAGTGCACAGATGTTTTTGCAAATGACACTTTAACATCATTTTGACCATAAATCAGATCATGCTGCAACTTTTCCAGATTCATTAAAAATGTTCTCTGATAGTAGATGTTACAGTGGTTTCAAGGCTGCTTCTTTCACATTCATTAAAAAATATCGCCCATCTAGTCAAGGTACTGATTTTACAAAAGCTCCTTAATAACATGATAATGAACCACTTATTACAGGAAGGCTCCACAAATTTAGAACAAATAAACTTTCTACTTATTGGTTTTTTTTAAGAAAAGAACAAAGCTCATTTTTTAAAAAAATTTTTTTAGTTGTAGATGGACACAATATCCTTATTTTATTTATTTTTATGTGGTGCTGAGGATCGAACCCAGTGCCTCACGCATGCAAGGCAAGCGCTCTACCACTGAGCCACAACCCCAGCCCCTAAAGCTCATTTTTAAGTCCAATAATTCTTTTAGGCACTTTGCTATGAGCAATCAAACAAAGCTCCTATGTATAGCTAGGAATCTTGTGGCAATGTCATCCCCCACAATTTCATTTGCAAAATACTGTAAAAAATATATGATTTAAGGGTGTTATCTTTATATAAAAATTAACCATGTTGATGACACCTTATAGCACTAACTGCCATGTGCAGTGAGTCCTTGCTGGTGAGGAGACAAGTGAGGATGCCACTATCAGGTCTTGGCATAGTGGATGCCCCCTTTCCCTGGGGATAAAAGATGTTAGACTATGGCTGCCTGACAATAAACAGAGAGGTGATAATGATCATCCAGATGGCAAAAACATGTAAAACAATTTTTATTTCTAATTTTTTAAATATATAATGAAACAAAATAGAACTATCGAATTTCTTGTGCTTTCTTCTTGCATCCAAGTAAGCATCAAGTGCTTCTGCTGTGTGCCCAACCCCCAGTTTGGCAGCCACTGCCCGACATGAGTACTTTGAGTGGATTAGTCTTGTTCCCCGCCTCCCACCATGGAATTTTAAACTTTTTTTTTCCAGGACTGGAGATTGAACCCAGCTATTCTTTACCACTGAACCATATCCCCAGCCCCCGCCCCTTTTTTTAGACTGGATTTCACAAAATTGCTTAGGTCCTTCCTGAGTTGCTGAAGCCAGCCTTAAACTTGGAATTCTCCTGCCTCAGCCTCCTGAGTCACTGGGATTATAGGCATGTGCCACCAGATTTCTAAGCTTCCTAAGAGCAAGAGTTGTGCCTCGTTCTCATGACTCCCAAACAGCACAGGGATGCAAAGCTCAGTTGCATCAGAACATTGAATTAGAGGACTGCTGGGACTGAGCCAGCAGTGACCCCTGTGATGTGCAGGTGCCCGTGCAGACCTGACTGGGGCAGGGCTCAGACATGGATAAAGCCCACACCCGACTCTTGCAGCTGCTGCCACACTGGAGTGAAGGATGTGTAGATAAGAGACAGTATATGATCCAGGAAGAATAGAGAGAGAGCTGCTAGGCACCAGCAAAGGGCTATGGGAGAGTGGAGCAGAAAGACCCCTGGCTCTGGTCACTCTGACTAGGATTGAGAACCATGTCCTGGAGGGGGTGTTATTCTGTTTGGTGGTATAGGTCTTCATACCATTGCAGCCAGGGGTAAAGGATCAAGAGGAGATGAGGTGGTGAACTTTTGAAGATGTCATCAATAAAAAGGGCTCATCAGGGGAAGTATAGATAGAGGAGGAAGGGCCATCAGGTCACTCTCAAGGACAAACAAAAATAATCCACAGGTAATTGGCTGAGATCTTATAATAACCCCACCCACAGAATTCCAAATACATTGTTTTTTATTTGTTTGTTTTGTTTTGTTTGTGTGTTTGTGGTGCTGGGTATTGAACCCAGGGCCTTGTACATGGCAGGCTAGTGCTCTATCCTCTACACTGGGTGTTTAATTCAAATGTGTACTGGAGTGGGAAACAGTGACTAGATGCTAACTCACAGATGTTCTTCCTGTTCCTCCTGCTCCTCTAACATCATCCTGACTTTAGTCCATGTGCCCCTTTCCTCTGTCTAGAAGGTCCTGCCAGTAGGCCACATGGTAGGACCGATGTCATCAGGGGCTGATGAAGAGGCCACTGTTGAACCCACAATGCAAAGAAAGGACCACCGACTCCAATTTTAAATCAAATCAAGCAATCTTATGTTGTGTGCACATCAGCTATATAGCGTCTGTCTCTCTCTGCAGTGTCAAAGATCAGCAGCCTGGTCCCAGAGCAGAGAGGTTTTTATATCTTAAAGAGTTACAAAAGGGGGGTTTTGGCAAGCATTATACAGAAGCAGATAGCAAATTAATGGACTTATAGTTTAACATTTCTAGGTAGGGAGTAAACTCAGACTTAAACCTTGGAATTTAGGGGGTGTCATTGAGACTTTAGGGAGAGTGATTACCCAAAGTCTCTACTCAGAAAGCCAGGTGCTGGGGGGTTCAAGGAATGAGCAAGAATCCCTAACAAGCTGAACGAAATGTTTATAGCAGCTCAATTCACAATAGCTAAACTGTGGAACCAACCTAGATGCTCTTCGATAGATGAATGGATAAAGATACTGTGGAATATATACACAGTGGAATATTACTCAGCAATAAAAGACAATAAAATTATGGCATTTGCAGGTAAATGGATGGAGTTGGAGAATATCATGCTAAGTGAAGTAAGCCAATCTCAGAAAACCAAATGCCGAATGTACTTGTTGATAAGTGGATGCTGATCCATAATGTGGGGGAGGACATGGGAAGAATGGAGGAACTTTAGTCACAGGGGTGGGAGGGGGGAGGGGCAAGGGGACAGTAAAAATGGTGGAATATGATGGACATCATAGCCCTAGCTTTATGTATGACTGCATGTATGTTGTGATTCTACATCACATACAACCAGAGAAATGAAAAGTTGTGCTCCATCTGTGTACAATGAATCGAAATGCACACTGCTATCATGTATACCTAAGTAGAATAAATAGATAAAATTTAAAAAAAAATTTTTAATGAATTTTTTTATGACCTCAGGACAAGATGGCTCCCAAACTTAAAATAGAATTAGACTAGGTCCATCATTCCCCCTTTGTCTTATTTGTCCCTTTCAAATCTTTGAAAAGTTGGCCAGCATGGCATTCTTATCATATAGGCTAATATTGTCAATGATACATAATAGAATTAGATTGTGGTACAATAAACCTGAGCATATAATTAATGATGCATGGGACAATAACTAATAGAGGAAGGATACAAATTATGGGAACCAATAGAGAATTTAACAATGGAAACCAATTTCCCAGGCCTGACCAAAAGTTATCCATTTGAATTTTGTTAATCTCCTATCTTATTCTGTCTATCTATTGCTGAATAACATTAGAATTATCTGTAATATTGAAACAGCACATGCCTGGGAATTGTTGACAACCCAATGATGTTTTAGTATATGGAAATCAATAGTCACTCTATTTTGTAATATTGAAGTTCGAAGTTCTTTCATCTCTTGATTTATCTCTGCCAAAACTTGTGCAGTAAGATTAGCTGTTTTACTGAAACTACAGGCTAGTTTCCTGATTTCTCTTTGTATTCTCTTCACTAAACCTGAGACTGGCAAAAGAAGGACTGATGTAATTGCGACACCCAGAGGATCTAGGATAATTAAATTATCATCACAGTCTGGAGGCAAACTTTGGACAGTCCAGGAAGGGATCAGAGATGGCAGCGAAGGAAAAATCCGTCCAGTGGAATAGATCCCAGAAAAATTTGCAGGCAAAGCCTGATACGTTGTTTTATTACAGAGAAAAACCCATCTGGTCTACAGTCGTTTGCCATGAGGTAGGGAAATATTTTGTTCAATGACACAATTCAGGGGAAGATGGGAAGAGGTGCAATTTATGCATAAACAATGTCTTTGGATAACCAGTGAGGCTGGTAAAGCTGACTCTGCATGGTATACAGGCCAGTCTTGCTGCATAGTTTTATTGCCAGTGACTTTAACATAATCATTATGTTTTATAGATAGGCCCATAAGATTAGTTAGCAATGGTGGACTGAGTCTCCCTCCCATATGCAGAAGGAACGCTTGTCCATAATATCAACAGCCAATTGTAACCAAAAGTTCTGAGTATTTATAGAATTTAGGGGGCCCATGGAAACATTGCCATTTAAGGTGGCTCTTGAATATATCGTATCTATTGGGGCTCCCTTTCTTAGCTTAGTACAGGAATACTGTCCTGAATCTTGAGGGTGAGCTCACTTCTTGTAGATTCCAAAATTTGTATTATCCCTTTGAGATTGGTCTGTAAGATTTTTCCATGGTGCCTTGTTAAATACCTGGCTGAAAATTTCTTGGTTATCTTTATACCATTTGATAGAGCCAACTACTGGATGCTGACATGAGAAGGTACAGTTTAGTATTAGTGAAGATCCAGTGATGGCTGGTCCTACCTGGGCTAGAGATGGGGTGCAGGGCTTATTAAGGCTAGCATAGCTAAGGCTCAAGGATATGTATACTTTTAAATAAGTAAAAATTGTTAGCATTATGCTTATAGTGACAAGAAAAACAATAGGAAGTTAGTAACAAAGTATTAAACCTTAGAAATTTTAATTTTAAAGGGTCCTCGTTCTGTCACTTTCTACCTCTGGCCGTTGGATTATCCTCCAGTGGGTTCTTCTCCTGTGAGTTCTGCAGGTGCCTTCTTAAATTGTGAGTGATGGATCCAGGCAGGAACACCAGCGACTTTGACAGCAGTAGGAGTGTGGAGAATTATGATGTAGGGGCCCTTCTACCGGGGTTTGAGGCTGTCAGTTTTGAAACCTCATATCAGCACTGGGTTGGAATAGATGATTAGGTAGTCTGTGTCCAACGGCTGAGTGGCCTGGACCTGAGGAAAAATCTTGTCCATGGTTGGTTGTAACTCTTTGTCTCAGAGATTGAGATGTCTCCCAGCAGATCTTGGTGCACTCTGGGGACCATAGGAGGTGGCCGCCCACACATTATCTCATAAGGGGTAAACTTTTCCTAGTAAGGAGTGCTACAGGCCTTCAGTAGGGCAAAAGACAGGAGATCAACCTAGTTACTACCAGTCTCAAGGATTAGAGTGTCCTTTAATGTCCTACTCATCCTTTTTACCTTTCCTCAGCTTTGAGGACGGTACATACAATGTAATTTTCAGTTTATATTAAGAGCCTTTGAAATCAATTGAGATATTTTGGCTGTGAAGGCTGGGCCATTGTCAGAGCCCAAGGTTAGAGGAAGGCCAAGTCTAGGAACAATTTCAGATATCAGTTTTTTAACTACTCTTTGTGCAGTTTCTGTTCGAGTTGGGAAGGTTTCTACCCAGCCTGAGACAGTTTCAACAAAGACCAGCAAGTATTTATATCCATGTAATCCTGGTTTAATTTCAGTAAAGTCCAATTCCCAAGATTTACCAGGTACAGTACCTTGACTCCTATTTCCCAGTGGAAGTTGGTTCTTCTTGGCGTTTACCTGGGCACAAGTCACACAAAAATCTGAGATGTTTTGGAGTATCTCTCAATGTCCC
>PVHX01025254.1:0-22664 GCA_004024805.1 Geosciurus inauris | reverse complement strand
AGCCTCCCAAAGTGCTGGGATTACAAGCGTACGCCACCATGCCTGGCTCTTTTTTTTTGGGGGGGGGGTTTACTGAAGATTGAATTTAGAGGCATGCGGTCACTGAGCAATAACCCCAGCCCTATTTTGCATTTTATTTAGAAACAGGGTCTTACTGAGTTGCTTAGTGCCTCGCTGTTGCTGAGGCTGGCTTTGAACTCACAGTCCTCCTGCCTCAGCTTTCTGAGCTACTGGGGTTACAGGTGTGCGCCACCGCACCTGACTTGTTGCTCGTTTTAATGTGCCCTGAGTTCAAATCCCTTTACTACAATTAATCAATAACTAAATAAAAAGAAAGGAAGAAATAATGTTGAGGATTTTAAAATAATTCAAGTTAAAATTGAGATAGAATAAGCTGTACATTTTAAAAGTGTACATTTTGTTTTATTTTAACGTATGTCTGTCTCATTAAACCATCACCAGAAACAAGATGCTAAAATTTCCCATCAACTCCAAAAGTTTTCTTGTTTCTCATTTTGATTCACTTTTCTTTCCATCCCTGTTCCCAAGCAGCCACTGATCTGTTTCCTGTCTGTGCATGTTAGATTGCATTTTCTAGGATTTAATATGAATGGAATCATTTAGAATTTGCTTTGTGTGTATGTATAGTCCTGAACATAGGGCCTTTTGCTTGCTAGGCAAGCACTCTACCACTGAATTAAATCATCAACCTTTTTTAATTTTATTTTGAGACAGTGTCTCTTTCTATGTTGCCCAGCCTTTCTATGTTGCCTTGCCATCCTTTTGCCTCAGCCTCTGGAATTGCTGGGGTTAATAGCTTGTGCACCACTATGTATGGTTCAGTATGTAACTTTTTCTTTTCTTTTGGCACTGGGATTGAACCTGGAGTGTTCTACCATTGAGGGCTACTCCCTTAGCCCTTTTTATTTTGAGATAGGGTCTCATTAAGTTGCTGAGGCTGATCTTAAACTTGGGATCCTGCCTCAGCCTCCTGAGTTGCTGGGATCATGAGTGTGTGCCACCACACCTAGCTCAGTATACACTTCTAAAATTTGGATTCCTTGCCTTAGCATAATGATTTTGAGAATGAGTGTTGTGTCATTGGAGAGGGTTCAATAGATCCCTAAAAGGGGAACCTCAACTTAGGACAATGTGGTCCTTGACAAATACCATAGAAAAGGATTTCTAGATGCATCAAATATGGAGGCACAGAGATGTGTCTAAAACTAGGAATACATATTCAAGTGAGAATGTGGACCATCTGAAGAGTAAGAGCTGCTTTTGGGGTTCTGAGGCTCTTCTTTTAAAGGAAACTTGGTAAAGGATGGACATAGGAAGGTCTGTGGGAATAACATCAGTCTGGTGATCACATGATGGTTTATGGTTGTTTGGCAATTCTCAGGATCCTTAGGTTGACATCTTCATAATCTGATCAGTAGGTAAAGTTGGGAAAGTACCCAATATTACAGGTTTCATATCTTCCTTTCCTTAATCTATTATAAAAATACATGTGTAACTGGGCTAATTAGTAGTGCACATGGGAAAATACCCTATATTATAGGTTTCATATCTCCATTTCCTCAAACTATTCTAAAAATATGTGCCTTACTGGGCTGATTAATAGTGCACAGGGCAATCTTCACAAATTGGTGAATTCCAGTAACATAAGATTATGAATGAAGATTTGTACATTTTTTGGAAATTTCTGAGTTTCAGATCTGGGAGGAATACTGGCTTTGGGAGTGAAGGTATGAGGAATGTTAGCACAGGCTTTTAGATTAAAGTCATTCCTTCCTTTCTTCCTTCTTTACACTTGGGATTTAACCCAAGGATGCCCTACCACTGAGATGCATACCCAGCCCTTCTAATTTTTTTGAGACAAGGTCTCACTAAATTGCTAAGGCTGGCTTTGAACTTTTGATCTTCCTGCCTCCCAAGTAGGTGGTATTACAGGTGTATACCACCATGCCCAGCTGAGGTTGTATTTTCTTTATCTTTCCTTTTTCTCCTTATCTTTCTCCATAATCGTTCATTGCTTTTTGTTGGTGATTTTGGATTGCCACAATTTTTTTTTATTCATTTGTCTATTCAAGGGCAGTTGTATTGTTTCCAGTTTTTGGCTATTATCAAAAAAGCTACTAAGAGCATTTATATCCAGGTCTTTGAAAAGTCTTTTCATTTCTTTTGGTAAATACATAGATGTAGAATGGTTGGATTTTATGGTAAATGCACATTTAACTTTATAAGAAATTGCTAAACTGAGCCGGGGCTGGTGGTGCACACCTGTAATCCCAGTACTTTGGGAGACGGAGACAGGAGAATCGTGAATTCAAAGCCAGTCTCAGTAACAGCGACGTGCTAAGCAACTCAGTGAGACCCTGTCTCTACATAAAAGACAAAATAGGGTTGGGGATGTGCCTCAGTGGTCGAGTGCCCTTGAGTTCAATCCCCAGTACGGAAAAAAAAAATTGTCAAACTTGTTTTCCAGAGTGTTCATTCTATTTTTCCTTTAGATTAGCTATTTATGAGAATTCTATTTGTTCCTTATATTGCCAGTATTTGGTATGATTGGTCTTTTTTTTTTTTCAGTTGTAGATGGACACAATATCTTTATTTTATTTCTTTTTTTTTATGTGGTACTGAGGATCGAACCCAGTGCCTCACACGTGTGAGGCAAGCGCTCTACCACTGAGCCACAATCCCAGCCCGGCATGATTGGTCTTTAATTTTAGACATTCTTTCCTCATAAGTTTGAAGTTAGTTTCTTTCTTTTTTTTTTTAATCGTGAGTAGGGATTGTATTTGTCTAATGCTTTTTGATATCTATTAAAAAAATCTTAGTTCATTGGATCAGACAAAGGGGAATGAAGGGAAGGGAAGGGGAATGGGAACAGGAAAGACAGTAGAATGAATTGGACATAATTTTTCTATGTTCATATATGAAACTTCACATCATGTACAACCACAAGAATGGATCCTAAGTAGAATATGTTCCATGTATGTATAATTTGTCAAAATACACTCTACTGTCTTGTATCTAAAAAGAACAACAAAAAATTCTTATGGGCTGTATGGTGGTGCACATTTGTAACCCCAAGAACTCTAGAGGCTGCGGCAGTCAGAATCCCAAGTCTAGTCTCAGCAATTCAGTGAGACACTGTTTTAAAATAAAAAGGGATGGAGCTGTATAGCTCAGTGGGAAAGTGCGCCTGGTTCAATTCCTAGTACAAAAAAAAAAGAGAAGAAAAAATATCATGACTTTTCTTCTATGTCTTTTTTTTTTTTTAAAGTATTGGTTATTGAATCCAGGGTCTCACATATGATAGGCAAGTGCTGTATCACGGAGCTACAATCCCCAGCCCTTTTTATTTTATTTTGAGACAGCGTTTCTCTGCTAAATTCCTAGACTGGCCTCAAATTTTTCGAAAATATTTTAAATGTTTTGTATTTGTAGTAATATTGGTCTGAATTTTCTGTTTCTTTTCTTTTTTTTCTACCCCAAGATGGGGTCTTGCTATGCTGCTCAGGTTGGCCTCCAACTACTGTGCTCAAGTGATCCTCCTGCCTCAGCTTCCTGAATATCTGGAACTGCAGGTGTGCACCACCATGCCTGGCTGTTTTTTTTTCTTTTTTTCTTTCTTTTCTCTTTTTTTGAAGTATGACTTTATTTCTAGAATTTCAATTATATTTCATTTATCTATTTATCTATATGTTTATCCTTATGTCAGTACCACACAATCTTTTGTTTTGTTTGTGGTATTGTGGATTGAACCCAGGGCTTTACTCATGCTAAGCTGAGTGACATCCCTAGAGCTACATTCCTAGCTCCTAAATTTTTCTTTCTTCCTGTTTATTATCTGTCAGGTTTTAGGTTATACTGGCCTCAACATCAATTGGAAAGTGTTCTTTTGTTCTCTGTTTTATGAAAAAGAACTATGAAATTATTTTCTTGAATATTAATAAGAATTCACCTAGGCTTTTATGAAGAATTTTTTTTTTTTCTTTTGGGTACTGGGGATTGAACTCAGGGGCACTCAACCACTGAGCCACATCCCCAGCCCTATTTTGTGTTTTTATGTAGAGACAGGGTCTCACTGAGTTGCTTAGCACCTTGCCTTTGTTGAGGCTGGCTTTGAACTCGCGATTCTCCTGTCTCAGCCTCCCTAAGTGCTGGGATTACAGGCTTGTGCCACTGCGCCTGGCTTATGAAGAATTTTTATAAATTTTAATCGATATGGTTCCTCCTTAAATCTTTTTCTTCTTAAATGTCAATTTGGGTGGTTTTTTTTTTTGTGGTGGTGTTGGGGATTGAACCCAGGAATGCTCTGTCACTGAGCTATATCCACAGCCCTTTTTATTTATTTATTTATTTTTAATTTTTAAAATATTTTTTATTTATACATGGACACAGTGTCTTTATTTTGTTTTGTTTATTTTTATGTGGTGCTGAGGATCGAACCCAGTGCCTCACACGTGTGAGGCAAACGCTCTGCCACTGAGCCACAGCCTCAGCCCCCTTTTTATTTTTTATCGAGAGACAGGGTCTCACTAAATTGCTGAAGCTGACCTAACACTTGGTATCCTCTCACCTCAGCCTCTCAAGTAGCTGGGATAATGGCAGGCACCACCATGCTCTGTGAGTTGTTTTTAAAGAAATGTGTCCATTTCATCTGAAGTGTGGAATTTGTTTGTATAATGCTTTGCAGTTTATTCTTATTCTCTCTCTTTTCTTTGTGCTGAGGATACTACCCATGACCTTGTGCATGCTAGGAAAGCACTTACCATCAGCCTTTTTTTTTTTGGTATCGGATTGAACCCAGGGCATTCAACCACTGAGCCACATCCCCGGCCTTTATTTTTTAAAATACTTTTTTGGTTGTCAGTGGACTGTATTTTATTTATTTATATGTGGTGCTGAGAATTAAACCCAATGCCTCACACATGCTAGGCAAGTGCTCTACCACTGAGCCACAATCCAACCCCCCCAGCCGTTTTTTGTATTTTATTTAGAGACAGGATCTCACTGAGTTGCTTAGGGCCTCATTAAATTGCTGAGGCTGGCTTTGAACTCATGATCCTCCTGTTTTAACCTCTCCAGCCATTGGGATTATAGGCATGTGCCCAGCTCTCGCTCTCTCTCTCTTTTTTTCTTCTTATTTTAATTTTTGAAACAGGGTCTGGCTAAATTGTCCAGGCTAGTGTTAAAACATGCCATCCTCCTGCCTCAGTCTCCTGAATGGTTGGGATTACAGGTCTACACCACCTTACCCTGTTGTCCTCTTCATTCTTTATAATTGAATCTTTTTCACTTGTATTTACCATAACTTCTTAACTAGTTTCATATTCATGGATATTTGGTTATTTCTTATTTTACAGTATTGCATATTAAGTAATCCTTTAGTAACCATATCTTTGTACACATCTCATTATTATTACTATTTTTGTCCTTTTCTTTTCTGGAATTGAGGATTGAACCTAGGATTTTGTGTATGTGAGGCAAGCACTTTGCCACTGAGCTGCATCCTAGCCCCATCTCTCTTTTCTTTTCTTTTCTTTTTTTGGTACTAGGGATTAAACTCAGGGATACTCGACCACTGAGCCACATCCCCAGCCCTATTTTGTGTTTTATTTAGAGTCAGGGTCTCACTGAGTTGCTTAGCACCTCGCCACCATTGCTGAGGCTGACTTTGAACTTGGGATTCTCCTGTCTCAGCCTCCCAAAGTGCTGGGATTACAGACGTGTGCCACCCCTCCCAGCTCCATCTCATTTTTTATGCTGAATTCCTGAGGTGGAATTTCTAGGTTCAAAGTCATTTATTGTTTTGAGAATTCTGGTACATTTCGAGTTGCCTTTTACATAAAGGTTGCCTTAGTGTGTACTCCTGGTAACTTTGTATCAAGGACACATTTATTTCCCTGCACTGTTATAACAATCCTAGTTATATTGTTACAGCATTGCTCATTTGAAATGCTTGGGACTAGAAGTGTTTTGGATTTTGGATTTTTTCAGATTTTGTAATATTTACATGTACATAATGAGATATTTGGAGATTAGGACTCAAGTCTAAACATAAATTCATTTATGTTTCATATATACTATATACACACATAACCTGAAGGTAATTCTATTCAATATTTTTAGTTTACCTGCTTTTGGAATGCAACCTGTCATATGAGATCAGGTGTGAAATTTTCTACTTTTGGTGGCATATTGGTGCTCACTCAAGAACTTTTGAATTTTAGAGCATTTCAGATTTTGGATTTTCCCATTAGGGTTGTTCAACTCTTGGCTGGTTTTATAGGCAATTATATCATTTTTGGTTTTCTTCTTTTTTTCTTTTTTAAAGGGGAACTAGGGATTGAACTTGGGCACTCTGTCACTAAGCTCCATCTGCAGCCCTTTTTGAAAAATTTTAATTTGGAGTCAGTGTCTGCCCTTGAACTTAGGATCTTCCCGCCTCAGCCTTCCAGCATTTTTATTGTTTTTATTTAGAATCTTTTGATAACTTGTGAGGTTATAGTCTTTTTTGGGGTTTTCATATTTCCTTTGTAAATTGCTTGCTTAAGTTTTTTTTCCTCCCTATTTCATTTGTGAAATCATCAGGATTTTGCATAAAATGCCACCTCTTCTATGCATTGGAAAACTTTTTCATTTTGCCGAGTCTTTTATTTTTGTTTATAGTGTCTTTTGATTAGTGAAGTTGTGCATTTTTACCTAGTTAAATTTATTAATTTTTTTTATAGTATGTGCTGATATGCTTAGGAAGACCTTTTTCACAGGAATATATGTGACCATTATCTATCCCTATTTTTGTTCTTCATGATATTTTAACTTTTAAAAAATTTTTCCTCTTTTGGTACTGGGAATTGAACCCAGAGGTGCTTTACCACTAAGCCAAATCCCCAGCCCTTTTTATTTTTTATTTTGAGACAGAGTCTTGCTCAGTTGCTTAGGGCCTCACTAAATTGCTGAGGCAGGCCTTGAACTTGGAATCCTACTGGATCAGCCTCCCACGGTGGTGGGATTATAGGCATGTACCACTGCTCCTGGCAATATTTAACTCTTTAATCCATTTGGAATTAAATTTGGGGGGGACATATTATTCCTCCCAAAGAGTTGATGGTCTGCTATTTTTACATTGATTGGAAATGCCATAATATTGACTGAATTTAATGAATCAAAGAAAATTAATGTCTTAGTTATAAAGTTATTTGTATAAACATTTTTACTTAGGAAAAGTTCTTCTCTTTTTGTACTAGGGAATGAATCAAGGGATGCTTTACCACTGGGCTACATCTCCAATCCTTTTTATTAGGGTCTAAGTTGCTGAAAAGGGTCTTCCTGAGTTCCTGAGCCTAGCCTCAAACTTGCAATCTTTCCATCTCAGCCTTCATAGTCAATGGAATTACAGGTGTGGGCCACCATGCCCACTAGGAAAAGTCCCTTTTTAAATTTAAATACCTTGTAAAGAAACCTTGCTGGAGTTGTAGCTTAGTAGTAGAGTGCTTGCCTTGCATATGTGAGGCACAGGGTTCGATCCTCAGCACCATATAAAAATAAATGAATAAAATAAAGGTATTATGTCCATCTACAACTGAAAATATTAAAAAAGAGAAACCATTAAATAGAAGCAGAGTATAGTAACTAGAAACTATTAGATATCAACTTTCAGTTATAATGAACTAAGACTATATTCTCAGTTTATAGTTATTAGGAGTTAAACTTATTTTTGATATATTATATGAAAAATGTCTTCATGACTTCATTCCTCCTGAACAGACACAAAGTTGCATTTGGTTACATGGCTTGAATTGTGAATTTGTTATTCAAAGTGCTTAATTAGCTTGCTGAAATATTTCTTCCTCCTGAGTTTAATGTTCTTAAATGAAGCTCTTGCATCTGATGGGAATTTGTATTTCACTTTTATTTGTTGCTAGGATAAAGATAACTGCAATTTATTTTTTTATTTTTTATTTTTTTAATATATTTTTTTTAGTTGTAGATGGACACAATATCTTTATTTTTTTTTATGTGGTGCTGAGGATCGAACCCAGCGCCTCACGCATGCGAGGCAAGCGCTCTACCACTGAGCTACAATCCCAGCCCCAAGATAACTGCAATTTATTTAGCCTTTGCTATGTAATAAGAACTTTGAAGCCGGGCGCGGTGGCTCAAGCCTGTAATCCCAGCACTTAGGGAGGCTGAGACAGGAGAATCGCGAGTTCAAAGCCAGCCTCAGCAATGGCGAGGTGCTAAGCAACTCAGTGAGACCCTGTCTCTACATAAAACACAAAATAGGGCTGGGAATGTGGCTCAGTGGTCAAGTGCCCTTGAGTTCAATCCCCAGTACCAAAAAAAAAAAAAAAACTTTGAGGTGGATGTTACTTATTATTTTATAGATAAAGAAGTTGATCCTCAGAGACATTAGGTACATACAGTCTACTAACTGGTTATGCTGGATTTTTTTTTTTTGGTACTGAAGATTGAACTCATGGGCACTTGACCACTAAGCTACATCCCCAGCCCTATTTCATGTTTTATGTAGAGACAGGGTCTCACTGAGTTCCTTAGCACCTCGCCATTGCTGAGTCTGGCTTTGAACTCAGGATTTTCCTGTCTCAGCCTCCCTAAATGCTGGATTATAGGCTTGTGCCACTGTGCCTGGCTTATCCTCGACTTTTATATCTCATTTTCTCTAATTTTAAAACATGAACTCTTTACCACCATAATATGTAATAGTATATTTAACTTGCTTTGGGTAGTAATTTTCTAGGATATTGGAGAAAAGCACTTAAAACATTTTCCCTCTTTTTACTGAGGTACACTGAAAGCTATTCTGAGGATGATTCAATTGTGGAAGATTACCCAGATCCACAGGTAAGCCAGACATTTAATGGCCTCATTGTGATTTTCTTTTTTCTTAAAATTATGAGACTTTTTGAAGGAAAAAAAAAGGAGTAAAAAAGTAGAAAAAGAGATTTGGGACATCTTTATCAAAAAATAATTGAATATTTCCTACATATCTGTTGATGATAGATTAACCAGCCTTCCAGTATTTGGGTTTATAATTAGGTTTTTTTTTTTTTGGTACTGCAAATTGAACTCAGGGGCACTCGACCACTAAGCCACATCCCCAGCCCTGTTTTGTTTTTTATGTAGAGACAGGGTCTCACTGAGTTGCTTAAGCGCCTCACCCTTGCTGAGGCTGGCTTTGAACTCATGATTCTCCTATCTCAGCCTCCCAAAGTGCTGGGATTACAGGCTTGTGCCACTGCGCCTGGCTTATAGTTAGTTATAAAGGCAAAAAGAAAGGAATAGCCAGAAATAAGGGAAAACAAATAGAAAGAGAATTAATAGTAAAATTGGTGCAAAAATAAATTTTCTGTCTAGGAATTACTGATGAATAGTCTTGACTAAAGAGATACGGAGGTAATACATCAAGTTACTCCTAACATGCCTTCTGTTTTTTCCCTTGGCAAATCAGCTTTTGGATATATTAACCAAGTAAGGATGATACACAGTTACATTTGATCCATCTTTGAATTGATGGAATAGTAGTGACTCCCAGTGACTACTTGTTCATTTCCATACTTGGTTCTGTTATGTTTTTAAAAAGCAGCCATGCTAAATGGATGGAGTTGGAGAATATCATGCTAAGCGAAGTAAGCCAATCCCAAAAAAACAAATGCCTAATGTTCTCTCTGATAAGTGGATACTGATCCATAATGAGGGAGGGACACAAGAAGAAGGAAGGAACTTTGATCAAAGGGGAAGGAGCTGGGAGGGGGTATGGGATAGGAAAGATGGTGGAATGAGATGGACTTTATAGCCCCAGCTTCATGTATGACTGCATATATGATGATGTGATTTTATATCAAGTACAACCAATAAATAAATTTTTAAAAATTAAACTAAAAAGCAACCATGCTTGTTTCATTTAATCATCAGTTATGAATTGGCCCTCCAATAACATGGAGTGGTGGGTGTACATATTTTTGAATAGTAAATGCTTTTTTGTGAATCATCTTATTTTGAGCACCTATATATTCTGACTATAAATGTCAGGTTGGTGAAAGCAAAATGTAGAAACATTATTAGTTTGGATAATGGAACTTTTCATGAATACCTGAGTAATTGATGCTAAAATCATGTTTCTGTCAGTCAGCAAATCACATGAACAGTTCGCTGCTCTCTTTGTATCGGAAAGGAAATCCTGATTCTGTCTCAAATACTCCGGAGATGAAGCAAAGAGAAATTACTGCTTCAGTACCACGATTAACTAAAACAAGCTCCATTCCTTTGAAGACCCCTGCAAGAGAATCTGAGGGAGGATGGTTTATCGATACAACGCCAGATGGAAAAAAAGACAGTTTTTTCTTGGACCTATCAGATAAGAAAAGTAACCATGAAAAGCCAGTATCTGATATCCAGGTATTTTCATAGTGAACCATTAGCCCCATGTAGTTGGAATATGTTACACTCCTTTCAATGAATTCATTATCAAGCAGACACTTGTATTTTATAGGTCATAGGAACTTTGTAATACATGGAGTACACTTTGCATTATTGCTGTCATTGCCCTCCTATCCTGCGCCTCTTTCTTGCCTTAAGTATTAAAATAGTCTTCGAACTGAAATCCATCCATTCTTGTTCCCCTTGGTTTACTCTTCACGCAGAGATACCTTTTTTTATGAGTTAACTTAGGTCATTGCCATTCTATTTACAACTCTTCAGTTGCTTCATTCAGTCTCATATACAGAACCCATAAAGTCCTGTATGATTAATCTCATGTTCTGCCATTGTCTTCCCTTACTGTCCTGGTTTGCTCTGGCCTCGGTGGTGTCTTGCTGTTTCTAGAACATACTATCTTCTGCTTGGGGCATTAGCACTTGAACTTTCTATCTAAAACACTTTCAGATTCTTGTGGTTCTCTTCATCCCTTCTTCCCACCTCTTTTCTCATGTAATCTTTGTAGAGAGGTCTTTCCTCACATGGGAGATAGCTCATTGTTAGGTACTCTGTTTCCTAACACTCATTTATTTAATTTTAACTACCTAAAGTCATTTTAACTTGTGTAATTTTTTTAAAAACTCCTTTTGTTTTCCTCCACTAGAATGTGAGTTCTTGGAGAACAAGAACTTAGTTTTTTTTTGTTTTTTAATATTTTTTAGATGTTGATGGGCCTTTATTTCATCCATTTATTTATATGTGGTGCTGAGAATTGAACCCAATGCCTCACACATGCTAGGCAATTGCTCTACCACTGAGCCACAACTCCAGCCCTAAGAACTTTGGTTTGTTATTGAATTAGTGCCAAATGAACTCCTCAAGATATATTTACTAGTGAGAGTTTAAAAATAACCGCTTTGGTTATATATTGCACAGGTGATAAATTTAGGAAGAAGGGATGATTGTTGCTGAAGCAGCAATGTGATTTATGTTCAGTTCAGGGTAATACCTTAAGTCCTATATAAATAGATATATGTGAAAATATATAGATTAGGCAGGTGCCTTTATTTTATTTCATTTTTTTTGTTTGTTCATATTTGTTTTTGTCTTAATCCAGAGGCACTCAACCACTGACCTACATATCTAGCCCTTTTTATTTTTTATTTTGAGGCAGGATCATACTAAGTTGCCCAGGCTGGCCTTGAACTTGAGATCCTGGTGCCTCAACCTCTTTAGTGGCTGGGATTAGAGGCATGCACCTCAGTACCTGGCAGCAGATGCCTTTTTAAAAAGTTTTGAAAAGAAACTTAGGAAAAGTATAAATTGTTAAATTATCACAAAAGGAACACATTGGGTACTTTTCTTAATGATTATTTTAATGCATAGTAGAATAAGAGAGAGTTTAAAGTCATCTATCCTATGATACTGTGACTGGGTATAAGGGGTAGTGCTAGTAGCCACATGTGGCTATTGAGCCCTTGAGGTTTGGCTAGTGCAAATAAGGAACTGAATTTTTAATTTAAGTGTAAATTTAAAGCTTATAATTAATTCAGTTTTTGGAAAGTCTCTAAATATGTTTGAAACAATGTAGGTATTTTAATCTACTTTATCAGGGGTAAATTCTACAAAATTTAAGTATAAATCGAGTGTTTCCTATGAAAATTTAAAAAGTTGAGCTGGAATTCTTTTTATTTATTCTTTTGGTGATTCTGGGGATTGAACCCAGGGCCTTGTGCATGCAAGGCAAGCACTCTGCCAACTGAGCCATATCGGCAGCTCCTATGGTGTCAAAAGTTGATATGCACTATAAAAGTACACATTAGATTTTGTTGCTTACTATAAAATATAGAATGTAAAACATCTCATTAATAATGTTTTATGTTAAGTCTATGTTGAAATGAGGATGTTTAGTATATACTGAGTTAAATAAAATAGATTATTGGCTGAGGGTATAGCTCAGTTATAGAGCCAGTGCTTAGTATGTACAAGGCCTTGGGTTCTATCCTTACCCCTCCCGCCCCCCCAAAAAAGAAAGATTATTAAATGAATTTGAGATGGTTCTATTTTCTTCTTTTTGGTACTGGGGATTGAACTTAGGGGTACCCGACCACTGAGCCACATCCCCAGCCTTATTTTGTGTTTTATGTAGAGACAGGGTCTCACTGAGTTGCTTAGCACGTCTCTGTTGCTGAGGCTGGCTTTGAACTCGCGATTCTCCTGTCTCAGCCTCCCTAAGCGCTGGGATTACAAGCTTGAGCCACCGTGCCCGGCTTCTATTTTCCTTTATGTAGTTTTGAGACAAGATCTCACTAAGTTGCTGAGGATGAATGGCTTCAAACTTGCAGTCAGTTGTCTTGCCTCAGCCCTTGTGTGTCGCTGGGATTACAGGCATGCACTGCTCCATCTGGCTCCAATTTTTTTTTTGGTACCAGGGATTGAACTCAGGGGTACTCGACCACTGAGCTACATTCCCAGCACTATTTTGTGTTTTATTTAAAGACAGGGTCTCATTGAGTTGTTTAGCGCCTCACAGTTGCTGAATTTGGCTTTGAACTTGTGATTCTCCTGTCTCAGCCTCCCAAAGTGCTGGGATTACAGGCTTGCATCACTGCACCTGGCTTCCCTTTGAATTATTAATGTGCCTTTTCCAAATGTCTTCACTTTAATCATCCATGAGTGAAGAACATTATTATGATTGGTAAGGTCTTGACTTTTTGTGTTGAATTATTCCTTTTTTTAAAGGTGCCGAAGCAACTCACTAGCTATGTTTTATTGAATCACCAGATTTTAACTAAAAACCAAAACTATGTGAATCACCAACTGTAAGTAGACTCAGTGAGACTAAAACAAGGAGCTCACAATTCATGAACAAGACATAGATAAATTAATTATTCAAATACAAAATAGATTATGGTAGCCTATAATTCAGTTGCAAATACTGTATTCTGGGAATGTGAGGAAGAGATTAAATGTAATTAAAATAATATGGAGGGGTTGGGGATATAGCTCAATTGGTAAAGTGCTTGCCTAGCACTAGCATGCACAAGGCCTGGGATTCAGTCCCCAGCAGAACCAAAAAAAAAAAAAAAAAAAGTAAATTTTCAAATGTTAGGATTTAAACCTATCCTGTAAGGTTATGGGAAAGAGAGCCCTCACTAGCAGACAGCATCTTTAAGCAGAGAGATTGGGAATTATTAACAGAAAAAAGTGCTACAGTATGAAGGCAGGAGTGGACTTTTTTTGTGGTGGTGGGAATCAAACACAGAGCCCTGCTCATGCCAGGCAAGTGCTCTACCACCAAGCTACACGCACTAGCCCTAAATCACATCTTACCAAAAAAGTGTATACATACATATATACATACATATATGTGTGTGTGTGTGTATGTATGCATTGTAATTTAAAATTCATTTAAATTTATTTTCTCTCCAGGATTCAAAAGATTCTTCTTTTCTGGAGATTGATAATAAAACGAAGGGCAGGCTAAAAGGCAAAGGAAACAAAAGAAAGAAGGAAGATCTTCAGGAAATAGATGGAGAAATAGAAGCTATCCTGCAAAAGAAAGGTGAAATGCAAGTCTTGTGGGTAGCAGTGGTTGTGTTTGCTTTGAGTCATCACTTTCCTCCCCAGGCTGTTTTGCTTGGGAGACCTTTTGTGTGCAGAAACATTTATTGGAAAATATTTATCTAATTGACCTTTAATTATGAGTTTATATTCAATCATTAATCTTTTTACCTCTTCTCTTTTTGTTTATCAGCCAGAGCCAGGGGGCTAGACTTGCAGATATCCAATGTGAAGTTTGAAGATGTTGGAGGCAATGATACAACATTAAAAGTTAGGTCAAATTTTACCTCAAGTGGGTATATTGCTGATCACTTATACAAACAAAGCCTACCTCTTTGTTTCTAATATGAACTGGAAGTAGAAAAGGAGATTGGGAAGGTGAGAAAGGCAGACCTGATTTATACCCTTTAGGGTACTGAGAGAAAAGAAGCACACTATCCTTTATCTTTTCACCTTTTAAAATTAGATTGTACTTAAGATACATGCTTTATAAGTAATAATCTTTAACAGTACTAATAATTAGGTTTACTGTTTAGTGTCTTTCTTCTCTTTTCCCGTTACTGTGCTAATTTCTTTTTGTTATATCTTAAAGGTAGGTATTTTTACAGCTTAGGAAATAGTGGCCCAAGAGGCTATGGCTGAAGTCATGCAGTATGTATCAGAGCCAGAATTCAAACTCAAAGCCTAAGCCCAAAGCCTGTACTCTTATCTACTGTATTTTGCTGGTCTGAAGACTGACATTTTATTTTACTTTGATTCTTTCTGTCTTGGGCAGAGGAAGATATCTTTTGTGCTTTTTCCCTGCTAGGAGGTCTGCAAGATGCTTATTCACATGCGTCACCCAGAAGTGTACCACCACCTGGGTGTTGTGCCCCCACGTGGAGTTCTCCTTCATGGACCACCAGGCTGTGGGAAGACATTGCTTGCACATGCAATTGCTGGGGTGAGGTTTCTGACACTTGTTTGCTTTTGCTGTTTTTGCTGTTATTATTTGTTTTTGTTTTTTCCTCTTTGGTCAACTTCAACCAGACCTGGTATCTTGTTGAAAGAGAATATGATCAATGAAAAATGATTCTCCCTCCCTTTTTTTTCGGTGGTACTGGGTATTGAACCCAGGAGCACTCTGCCACTAAGCTACATCCCAGCCCCTGTTATTTTTTGAGAGGGCATCAATAACTTGCCCAGGCTGGCCCCAAATTTGAGATCCTCTTGCCTCAGCCTCCATTGCTGGGATTAGTGGTTGTGTACTACCATCTAAGGTTTATCCCTTCTTTATTCACCTCTTTCGTTCTGCTATTTGAGGGATTTTTAAAAAAGTGAATATAGTTGGGGCTGGGGTTCTAGCTCATTGGTAGAGTGCTTGCCCAATATGTTCGAGGCATTGGGTTTGATCTTTAGCACTACATAAAAATAAATAAAAGTATTGTGTCCAACTACAACTTAAAAAAAATTAACACAAAGTGAATACAGTTATTATATATATGATAAAGGTTGGGTTGGAAGCAAATAAATCCTTTTTTAAACTTGTAGTTTAGGTTTTAGTTATTTCTCTTACTTTAACCTGATAATTCTAAAGAACAGCAAAATAGCCAGTGGTGGTGCACGCTTGTAATCCCAGCGGCTTTGGAGGCTGAGGCAGGAGGATCTGGAGTTCAAAGCCAGCCTCAGCAATGTGAGGCACCAAGCAACTCAGTGAGACCCTGTCTCTAAATAAAATACAAAAATAGGGCTGAGTGTTCAGTGTGAAAATATTCTTTCTGGATGGTAATAAAAGACACTTGCTTTGCCAAATGAAAAGTTAGTGATCTTATTTAGTCATATCAGATATTTCAGAAACTATATTGGGTACTAAAATACAAAACATCCAAGTAACTTCAGTTAGTAGAATAGCGTACTAATCATTAACAAATCTATGCTTTGTGAAACAAAACCATTTTTAAAGGGGAACTTAATCGTTTGCCTTATATTTGTTGAATAATTCTTTTGTGTAACTCCTGCACGGCAGACTTCGGTATATAGTGGTAAGTGTCACAAATCTAGTTTTAATATGAGAGAGACATTAAAGTCATTCAGATGAATAAATGCTATATATCGTAACAATTCTATAAAGAGGTAGAAAGAAGAAGTGCAGAATGCTGTGTAGACTATTGGGATACCCAAATTATAATTGTGGTCAAAGAATGTATTGTTGAGGAAGTAAAATTTTTGTAGCCAGAAGAATGAGAAGGAATTAGGCAGACTTGTTGCCAATCATATTGATGGAACGACAATAGTTTCTCTTTCATTTCTTAAAAAGTCTACCTCTTCTGACTAGTAGTAAATGGTTTTCTGGGTTAGCAAGGAGAGAAATGCTAGCTGAGTGTATGGAAGGCAACTGTGTCACAACTTTTGTTATTTCCTGTCCAGTAGGTAAATGACAGATAAAATTGTTTTGGTTCAGCCCTAAGCTGGAGGAAACATCTCTTGTGATTCAAGAGAGAAGAGTTTTATAGTGACATCTGTAAGGTGAAAACAATTAGAAAGTATCAGTATGCTTGCATAAATCCATAGAGTTTTGTCAATAGTGTTTTTTATAAGGCCCACACAGAAAGATGAAGTTCTTCAGGAAAATCATCATTTTGAAAATGTGATTTTGATGGAGTAGAGAGGATGAGGGAAAAGTTGGGAGGTTACAATTTGAATATTTGGTTATTCTTTTATGTGTTTGTGCACAGGAACTTGACCTGCCAATTTTGAAAGTAGCTGCTCCAGAGATTGTGTCAGGAGTTTCTGGGGAGTCCGAGCAGAAACTCAGAGATTTATTTGAACAAGCTGTGGTGAGTCAGCTAGTGGCTAACATCACTGTCAGATCTTATAAACTTGTATTTAAAGATCTTGCTTTTCTGATGCTGGTTCTTGTTACTCCGTTCACTGGCTATTATTTTGTAAGCTTAATAATTTGTTATGCATGTTGGCTAAATATTTAAAATGGATTTAATGATACAGAATATAGGATTAAAAAAATCCATTTCATCTGAAATGAAATAAAGATAATTGATGGGAAATTTGGGCTTTTATATCTAGTAGTCATATATTGAAAATATATTATCCTTATGATATTTTCATTCACTTACTTTCCCCAACTTTAGTTATACCAAACCACAGCTAAGCAATATGAAAATTGTTATATTTAGGATTATCATATTATAAAGGCAACCATAAAAATGACAGGATAAACTCTTCTCTATTTGTATATGAAAGCTGTGAAAAGAAATTCTGTTACCAGAGAGAGAAATTTCAGATTTGATTTTATCCTAAGTGTAATTTGTGTTATTAATATTGGGATGATGATACTTACATCTTATTAAAGCTTTAATTTCAGCACAGGATAGTAGTTATATGTCTGTACTTTTAGTGAGAAAGATGACTTCGAATCCTGTGCCATTGTATGTGATGTGAAATTTAACCACTCTACTCTCAACTTCTTAACTAGTAAAATAGGGTAATTTAGTGGAGCTGTTGAGAGTATCAAATGAGAGAATTTTTTTCTTTTTCTTTTTTGGTACTAGAGATTGAGCCCAGGAGTGTTTTACCACTGAGCCACATCCCCAACCCTTTTTATTTTGAGACAGGGTCTTGCTCAGTTGCTTACGACTTTGCTAAGTTGCTGAGGCTAGCTCTGAACTTGTGATCCTCCTGCCATTCTCCTGTAATCCCAGCCTCTTGAGTTGCAGGGATTACAGGTGTAAGCCACCACTCCCCACTTGAGAATTCTTACAAAACTAACGTAATGCCTTGTGCACACACAGCAAGAGCCCTGTAAATATTAGACATGCTGTTGTGTGCACTGGAGCAAACATAAGGCACTGTAGCTAAAACTAAAAAGTGATGAAAGGTTTAATTTTATATCTTTATTTTTTATTTTTATTTTTATTTTTTGGTACTGGGAATTGAACTCAGGGGCACTTGACCACTGAGCCACATCCCCAGCCCTATTTTGTGTTTTATTTAGAGACAGGGTCTCACTGAGTTGCTTAGCGCCTTGCCATTGCTGAGGCTGGCTTTGAATTCATGATTCTCCTGTCTCAGCCTCCCAAAGTGCTGGGATTACAGGCATGTGTCACTGCCCCTGGCTATATCTTTATTGATATTCAAAGCATATAGTGACTGATGAACATGGCCAATACAACTGCTAGATGCTGATGTGAAATTAGAAGAGAAATTGTATTTCAGTAGTAATTGAGGAAAATATTTTAAAATGGCAAGAATTCAGAGACCATTTGCTTGGTTTGTTGTGTAAAATGACCATGGAAAAAAGTGTGAGCAGCACAAGGAAGATACAGAGAAAGGGTGGAAAAGGCAGTGCGCACAGCTAATTCTTTCAGGTGTCACCTTCTTTCCAAAACATGCCTGATTCAGTTTTTGATTTGGCACATATAGCCAGAGGACAGTAATAAATTGCATGTAGGTAGTTGTGTTAGTTTCTTTGTAAACCAATACTGAACCAGTATGATATCTGACAGTAGGTGTCCAGTGAATGTATGGTGTAACACCATACATACCACCTTTCCCTGGTTCCCTCTTCCCTAGTGAAAGTGAGTGTGACAAAGTATTTGGTTTAGAGAAGAGGTTCAAATCACATCAGTTGGTTTCTTGCAGAAAACTATATGCTTTCGTTAAAGGCTAACCTTTTCATATTCTTCCTTTTCTCCCAGTTTTCTAGATCACTGGCAAATACTTATATGTTTATTTTCTGAGAACTTTGCTCTCTGTAATTTTATTCTTTTATAATGTTTTGTAATGTTTCCAGTCATTCCAATTGTTATGAGGAGGATTGGGGAAGAGAGCCAGCTAGGAATGATTCTAGCATGTGGTTTTGAGTTGTCTTAGCCAGACTGACAGTCTGATTCAGCATAATCAGTGTTACCCCTAATGATTGAGTAATTGAGAATGATTTAGATTGAACATCTGATACTTTTCTTTAAATTTTTCATTTTAACTAATGTTTATGTCTCCTTTTTTGTGGTATATAACAAAATTTATCATTGATTTTCAGGATTGAACTTAGGGGTACTCAACCACTGAGCCACATCCCCAGCCCTGTTTTGTGTTTTATTTAGAGACAGGGTCTCACTGAGTTGCTTAGCGCCTCGCTATTGCTGAGGCTGGCTTTGAACTCACAATTCTCCTGTCTCAGCCTCCTAAAGTACTGGGATTATAGGCATGCGCTGCCGTGCCCTGCCCTATCTGGGTTTTTTGTACGTTTGTTTGGTTTTGGTTTCTGGTGGTACTGGGGATTGAACCTGGGGACACTTTACCACTGAGCTGCATCCCCAGCCTTTTTTTTGTTGTTGTTGTTTTCTTCCTTAATTTTGAGACATGGTCTTGGTAAGTTACCTAAATTGGCCATGGACTTATGATTCTCCTACCTGAGCCTACTAAATATCTGGAATTTCAGGCATGTGCCACCTGGTTCTGGTGCTTCACAGATTCATCTTATAGCAGATTTGAAAGAGAAGCATGGGCATTTTTATATTGGTAGAAACATATAACACTTAACAAAGTTGGGTTTTCTAATTTAGAGCTTTTAGACTTACTGTTTATGTTTCACAGCATAGCAGATATGTCTGATTTATAAAAGAATTTTAGTAGATTTAGCACAAAACATGGATCAATGAAGACTATAAATGTGTTACCAGATCTGTAGTCATTTATTGTCTTCTTTTAAACATCTTGGTTCTCCTCAGATAGATAAGTTAGAAATAACACACCATGAACTGCCTTCCTTAGGGGTTATTCATGTGGTGAATGACCCTTGCACTTAGATGCATGACTATAATCCTGGCTTTGGGGGCAGAGGTAGAAGGATCACAAGTTCTAGGCCAGCTTAGTCTATTGAAACCCTGTCTCCAAATTAAAACATACATAAAAAAGGACTGGAATGTAACTCAGTGGTAGAACACCCCTGGGTTTAATCCCTAGTACTGCAAAATAAATAAATAAGCTTTGGGGACGTAGCTCAGTGGTAGAATGCCTCTGAGTTCAATCCCCAGTACTTCAAAAAAGAAAGAAAATAAAATAATAGATGTGTATACTTAACTATGCATCACTATAGGGAACACATTCATAGTCATCTTTTTGTGATATTTTTATCTAGTCAAATGCACCCTGTATTGTTTTCATCGATGAAATTGATGCTATTACCCCCAAAAGAGAAGTTGCTTCAAAAGATATGGAACGAAGAATTGTAGCCCAGCTCCTAACCTGCATGGATGGTCAGTTTGAAATAATGAATTCATTTTAAGATAATAAATTTCTTAAAATAGTTTAAGTCACACACAAAGATAAAATATTTAAACCATAAATATCATAGTGTAAATTAAGAAATCTTTTCCACAAAGATTATGCCATTTAATTTAAAGTATATATTATAGTTATTTTAAATGTATTCACATATATATATGCTAACATATTTTGCTTTTTATAATTCTGAGATTGCACCATAGACATTATTCAACTTAGTATTTGTTCCTTAACAATACATCTTGGAAATGTTACCATTTTAATCTCTTTTCTAAGAGTATCATGGCATCAGTTAAAAAGAGATTAAAATAGTAACATTTCTCTTAGGATAGATTTACCATATTGTACTCAAACATTCCCACATTGATGGATATTTGTTTTCAATTTTTTGTTTGTAGTAAGTTAGAATATCCTTAAAAGAGTTTTTTTGGGGCACATGTATATTTTCATGATAAATACTAGAAATAGAATTGATGATTGAAAGTTACACATTTTCAATTTTCATGGGAAATGGCACATTGCATTCCATAAAACTTTGCAGTTTATATTTCCACTAGCATTATATAAGAATCAGCTAGAACTTTTAGAATTAGAGTCTGCCTACTTTGAAACAGCATATACTTTGTGTACATAAGAAAATCTGAAGTAGTACACGTTTTGTGTTCCTTGCCATGCCAGGATGCAAGTTGATTATTCTTCTATTTTCTATATATGTCTAAAATTTTTCTGCTGTGTTTTTGAGGCTTGTGTTCTGAGAAAAGCCCTTTATGACTTTCTGCTAGCTAAAGAATAATACTGCATAAACTCAGCAATTTAATTATTATCTTTTTGTGTGTGTGTGTGCTGGGGATTGAACTCAGGGGTACTTGACTACTGAGCACCATCCCAAGCCCTATTTTATATTTTATTTAGAGACAGGGTCTCACTGAATTGCTTAGCACTTCACCATTGCTGAGACTGACTTTGAACTCGTGATTCTCCTGTCTCAGCCTCCCAAAGTGCTGGGATTACAGGTGTGCACCATTGTGCCCGGCCTATCTCTGCTTTTTAACATCATATTCACCTTTGGTATTTCCTGAAATGTTACCTCTTCCATGAACCCTCTCTTATTCTTCAGTTGGAATTCACAATATTGTCTCTGTTTTACTGTCGTGTTTCACTTATACTACCAATAATTATATTTCATGAAACTTGCCTTACAGCCTGTGTTCTTTTTTTTTTAATATTTTTTTTGTAATTGTAGATGGACAGCATGCCTTTATTTTATTTGCTTACGTTTTGTATGTGGTGCTGAGGATCGAACCCAGTGCCTCACATGTGCTAGACAAGTGCTCTGCCACTGAGCCACAACCCCAGCCCCCAGCCAGCCTGTGTTCTTAGTTATACACTTAATATTTCTGAATACATTGTGAATTGCTGAGAACAAAGTTTATATTTTATTTATCTTCTTTACACTTTTTTTTTTTTAGATTTTTTTAAACCTTTATTTATTTATGTGTTTTGTATGTGGTGCTGAGGATCGAACCCAGTGCCTCACGCATGCGAGGCAAGCGCTCTACCACTGAGCCACAACCCCAGCCCCCTTACACTTTTTATATATGAGACATTTAGTTTTTTCATATCTAAACTTTTTAAACTTTTTGAAAAATTTGTATTTGTTCTAATTAGTTATACCTGACAATAGAATGCATTTTAGCATATTGTACACAAATGGAGCACTTCTCATTCCTCTGGCTATATATGGTGCAGAGTCACTCTAACAATGTAATCATATATGTATAGAGTAATAATGTCTGTCTCTATGAGACATTTAATGTTAATTTTAGTCAAAGTGTGTAATACTTCATCTCTAACCATTAAATGATTTGTGTAAGCATGATTATCCTCAGTGTTAGGTGTCTTAGTCACCATTCTTCTGTGTCTGGTTCTTATTAGATTTGAATAATGTGGCTGCTACAGCTCAGGTCCTGGTCATTGGAGCTACTAATCGACCGGACTCATTAGACCCTGCTTTGAGACGTGCAGGAAGATTCGACCGAGAAATATGCCTAGGTATTCCCGACGAAGCATCCAGGGAAAGGTATATTTTTTTTTTTTTTTGGAACTGGGGATTGAACTCAGGGGTATTCAACCACTGAGCCACATCACCAGCCCTATTTTGTATTTTATTTAGAGACAGGGTCTCACTGAGTTGCTTAGTGCCTCGCCATTGCTGGGGCTGGCTTTGAACTCAAGATTCTCTGGTCTCAGCCTCCCAAAATGCTGGGATTACAGGCATGCGCCACTGCGCCCATCTGAAATATATATTCTTATAGAATGATGTTTGTATGCCACTATGCCATCTAAATATTGAATTTTTTGAAAGTCAG